>JAXIVJ010001046.1:0-156717 GCA_036785665.1 Chirona hameri
GGGGCTTTGGCTGAGGGGTCCCCTGGGTTTCTTTGCCCCGATCCGAACATACCTTTCGCCGCCACTGCCTGGCTGGCAGCAGACGGGTCCGTACCGGTCAGTTTCCGGTCAGGCAGCGGTCCGTCAATCACGCCCTCGGGTTCCGTACCGGTCAGTTTCCGGTCAGGCAGCGGTCCGTCAATCACGCCCTCGGGCTCGGTCATCTCGTGAGATATGCGGTCAGAGCCAGTTGGCGTCCGTTACGGAGAACGGTGGGATTTTATGGCCGAGTGAGTGATGCCGTGAGACGCAGACGACCCGTTCCCCAGAAATGATAGGCTCCGTCAACTGTTACATTCAATAGCCTCCAAGTTATAGGTCGTGACGTGATGTTTAGCAATGAAACATGTTTTAGCAATGTTAAAATCATCTGCAGATACTTCAAAAGTTTGTTTTTAATGTGGTTTCTTTCAAAGCTCTTAAATTAAATTTATTTACGTCGACGCTGTGATATACTCATACCTTTCTTCACTGCTCTTGTCACAATACATATTTTCGTCGACAGTAACAGGCGAGATTGGAAACGAAGAACAAGCATATCTTGAGCTGCGATTTACATTTTTCATTTCATTTTGTTTTACATCAATTATAAATTGCAATCACCATCATGCAATTTCCTTTGTTAAACAATTCCAGAATACGCGGATAGTTTCAAGTATTTCATTTGCAGGTAGGTATACGTCTATTACCACATTATTTGCGTAGCATTGTCAATGCCAGCACAATGCTAGCCTGCTAATGATCTTGGGCGGCAATAGTAATTTGAAGACAATACTTTGTCTGGCCTTGCCTTCTGAGACCTTGCAATTACAATTATCACCTGCAAACCACTGCAAAGGCTGGTTTCATGCATCCATCATTCAAGGAACGCATAGTCATGAAGTCAAGCGTTTACCAGCGAAACAGTTAAAAGTCTCGGACGAAACGGTACCAGCCACCAGCACTTAGCCAGTTGGATGACACGTACATCTCGCCTAACACCGGACCATGTGCACCCCAGAGAACGAATATCCCGAGCCGTGGTGGTGAAAATCCAGACCACTAGCCATCAATAATGCTACATTCTCAGCCCAGACTTAAAGTGCCCGTGTGCCCGGAAATATTCCTTTGATAATAGTTGCGTGTTGGTTTTCATGATGTCAACGTCTAAAATTGAACTGTAAGGTAGTATTTTTCACCCTTGATGATTTGTATATGTGGTGTTTCATCTCTGATCCTCGCAGTGGCGTACATTATCGCTGTATTTTGCATCACCAACACCAATCACAAATCACCACCCGATGAGCATCTCTTATCCCATGAGTTCTCTCAACGGGCGGTCAAAGCAACAGTTTAAGATAGCGCGCAGGAATAGCGGTACCCTGCTCAGCGCCTCGCTGTTGCATCGAAGCGTTACAATCGCAGAGTGTAGTGCCGTGAGAGAGACAGGGGTGTGAGAGACACGAGTGACCGATCGAGCATTATAGATATCACACAGGGCCGATCATTAATTCTGCATTATTCATTATTCTTCATTAATTCTTTGGGAGAACTGCGGAAGACCACTCATTGACTTTGAACGGGAGACTCTCCGCCGTCCAACCCGCGGATCCGCTGGTTTTTATCAGTCAACTTCGCTGCATAGTATAGAAATGGTATACATTTTGGAACAAATTTAGAAACCCAGAGTATATTTTAGATTGTTGACCAATGACTATGGAGCATGATGGCAGCATTTTAAAACCCCGATTTTGAGCGATCGTCGCTTTCGAAAGCGACGCATGTGATTTTTTTTTAGCAATTCTGTGAAGCACCTCCTTCTTCAGAGTTCAAGGTAAGGTTAAGTTAAAATAAGTTAATAATATAGTTGCTAAAAAATTGGACAAAATAAATCGCATAGCAAGTAGGGTAAATTTAACATGTCAACACATCAGACTTGACACGTTACTGGTGGTGTTGTGGTAATTTGGGACATCTCAAGACATCAAACTTTCATGTTATTGGTGGTGTGTTGGTGTCTGAAAGTCATCTCAGGCAAAGAGTTGTCAGTTTGAAGGAGAGAAACGTAAACAACTGTAACCTCGAACACGCCCCTAACAACATACTTGTCATGCTATTGGTGATGTATAGTGTGTCTGTATCGACTTCATTACCAATAGCATGCAAAGTATGGCATTAGGATGTGTCCGGTGTTAATGTTTTTTTTACAGGTTAGGTTAGGTTAAGCTAGAATAGGTTAGGCTACCTGTAAAAAGTCTGATTAAATTAAAAACTGCTTGTATTTGACCTTTGGTTCAGTAATTTACCCCCCTTTATTTCATGTTATTGGTGGTGTGTTGGTGTCTGAAAGTTAGTGTCTGAAAGTCATCCCAGGCAAAGGGTTGTCAGTGTGAAGGGAGAAACAGGGTTAACAACTGTAACCCTGGAAACGCCCTAACAACATACTTTCCATGTGATTGGGGTGATGTAGTGTGTCGGTATCGACTTCATCACCAATAGCATGAAAAGTATGCATTATGATAGTGTCTGGTGTTAATGTTGTCTACCCTACCCGTACAAAGTCTGATTAAATTAAAACTGTTTGTATTTGATGTTCGGTCAGTAATTCCCCCCCCCCCCCCCCCAAGTTGATGCGGGGACTGCCCCATCAACTTTGATTTTGGCCCCACCATTTTTATGTTCTGCCCCACCAACTTTTTTCATTTTTTTAAAAGGTTTCCTAGTGTTAAACTGTTCAATTTTTCACCTCAGCCATGGAAAGCAACCATCCAATATGATATTTTGCCCCACCAACTTGCTCAGAAAAGCTGCACCCATGCTGTCTATGAGATGGTCTGGGGAGTCCAGGGGCGCGACAGCCCCTGGTAGGTTCTGCAGCGCAGCGAGCGAATGTGAGCGGCACGTTCTAAACATGGGTCCCTGCGACCTTAATTGCTGTATATGTTAGGTCAAGTTTGATTATGTACCGTATGATTGGTTATTAGTTATGGTTATGGTTATGATTGGTTATGTATGGTTATGTATGTACATTTACAGCAATTAAAAGGTAATAACAAAACTGTATTGTGCATACGTTAGACCACATTTGGAGTAGTGTGTACACGCCTGGTCTCCAACATATGAGAAAGATTGCTGGATGTTCGAAAGAGTTAAAAAAGGGAAACACAAATGGTTAATTGTCTTGGTAGTTTACCTTCTTAAGATATATTAAAGAAATTGGGTATGTTTTCACTTAGATATAGAAGGCTAAGAGGAGATATAATTGAAGTCTTCAAATTTGTAAATGGTCAGCATTCTGGATATTTAAAGGAATGTTTGAGTTTAATAGGGAAAATCGATGTAGAGGTCATCAGCATAAACTCATTATGAAACAAAGTAGGACTAGGCTATGACAGTATTTTGCAGGTGCATTGGTGGGTGCCTTTGGAGGTATGTGGAAGGGCGCCTTCAGAGGTGTATCGGAGGGCGCCTTCGGAAATGTATTGGAGGACGCCTCCGAAAGTGTATTCGAGGGCGCCTTTGAGGGATGTGGGAGGGCGCCATCGGAGATGTATCGGAGGGCGCCTTTGGAGCCTGTAGGCATGTTGAGGGCGCCTTCAAAGTTAAAAGGTGCATCGGTGGGCGCCTTTAGTGGTAGGTAGGAGGGCGCCTTCAGATATGTATCGGAGGGCACCTTTGAAGGTATATGGGAAGGGCGCCTTTGAAGGTATGTTTGAGGGCGACTTCAGAGGTGTATGTGTATCAAAGGGCACCTTCGAAGGCATGCAGGAAAGCGCTTTCAGAGGTGTATTGGAGGTCGCCTTCGGCCTATGTGGGAGGGCACCTTCAGATGTGTATCGGAGGGCAACTCTGGAAGTATTTGGAGGGCACTTTGAAGGTATGTGGGCGGGCGCCTTTGGAAGTATGTGGGGAGGGCGCCTTTAGAGGTGTATCGGAGGGCGTCTTTAGAGGTATGTGGGAGGGGTGCCTTCAGGATGTATCGGAGCGCGCCTTACATCAGTGGTAACGCGCCTCCTATTCAGCCGGAGCGCGCCCTCACATCAGCGAAGGGCGCCTTCGGCGCCCTTCGCTGAATGTGAGACGCATTTAATTAACCGAAGGCGCCATCGGTGCATGCGGGCGCCTTCAGTGCGTATGTATTTGTTGAGACCCATCCACAAGTGGCTATTCTGGACGCCCCTGATCAGAAGCTTCTCCTTTACAGGGCACGTGGTTTGTACTACAGTTTCGCCACAGTATTAGGCTGCACAGCCTATTGACGTCGGTGTCACGTCTCGCTCGGTGTCACGTCTCGCTCGTGTCACGTCTCTCGCTCGGTGTCACGTCTCCGCTCGGTGTGTGCGTACTGCAGTTTCGCCACAGTATTAGGCTGCACAGCCTATTGACGTCGGTGTCACGTCTCGCTCGGTGTCACGTCTCGCTCGGTGTCACGTCTCGCTCGGTGTGTGCGTACTGCAGTTTCGCCACAGTATTAGGCTGCACAGCCTATTGACGTCGGTTGTCACGTCTCGCTCGGTGTCACGTCTCGCTCGGTGTCACGTCTCGCTCGGTGTCACGTCTCGCTCGGTGTGTGCGTACTGCAGTTTCGCCACAGTATTAGGCTGCACAGCCTATTGACGTCGGTGTCACGTCTCGCTCGGTGTCACGTCTCGCTCGGTGTCACGTCTCGCTCGGTGTGTGCGTACTGCAGTTTCGCCACAGTATTAGGCTGCACAGCCTATTGACGTCGGTGTCACGTCTCGCTCGGTGTCACGTCTCGCTCGGTGTCACGTCTCGCTCGGTGTCACGTCTCGCTCGGTGTGTGCGTACTGCAGTTTCGCCACAGTATTAGGCTGCACAGCCTATTGACGTCGGTGTCACGTCTCGCTCGGTGTCACGTCTCGCTCGGTGTCACGTCTCGCTCGGTGTGTGCGTACTGCAGTTTCGCCCAGTATTAGGCTGCACAGCCTATGACGTCGGTGTCACGTCTCGCTCGGTGTCACGTCTCGCTCGGTGTCACGTCTCGCTCGGTGTTCACGTCTCGCTCGGTGTGTGCGTACTGCAGTTTCGCCCACAGTATTAGGCTGCACAGCCTATTGACGTCGGTGTCACGTCTCGCTCGGTGTCACGTCTCGCTCGGTGTCACGTCTCGCTCGGTGTGTGCGTACTGCAGTTTCGCCACAGTATTAGGCTGCACAGCCTATTGACGTCAGGTGTCACGTCTCGCTCGGTGTCACGTCTCGCTCGGTGTCACGTCTCGCTCGGTGTCACGTCTCGCTCGGCTGTCCGTCTCGCTGGTGTCACGTCTCGAGCTCGGTGTCACGTCTCGCTCGGTGTCACGTCTCGCTCGGTGTCACGTCTCGCTCGGTGTCACGTCTCGCTCGGTGTCACGTCTCGCTCGGTGTCACGTCTCGCTCGGTGTCACGTCTCGCTCGGGTGTCACGTCTCGCTCGGTGTCACGTCTCGCTCGGTGTCACGTCTCGCCTCGGTGTCACGTCTCGCTCGGTTGTCACGTCTCGCTCGGTGTCACGTCTCGCTCGGTGTCACGTCTCGCTCGGTGTCACGTCTCGCTCGGTGTCACGTCTCGCTCGGTGTCACGTCTCGCTCGGTGTCACGTCTCGCTCGGTGTCACGTCTCGCTCGGTGTCACGTCTCGCTCGGTGTCACGTCTCGCTCGGTGTCACGTCTCGCTCGGTGTCACGTCTCGCTCGGTGTCACGTCTCGCTCGGTGTCACGTCTCGCTCGGTGTCACGTCTCGCTCGGTGTCACGTCTCGCTCGTGTCACGATCTCGCTCGGTGTCACGTCTCGCTCGGTGTCACGTCTCGCTCGGTGTCACGTCTCGCTCGGTGTCACGTCTCGCTCGGTGTCACGTCTCGCTCGGTGTCCGTCTCGTCGGTGTCACGTCTCGCTCGGTGTCACGTCTCGCTCGGTGTCACGTCTCGCTCGGCTGTCACGTCTCGCTCGGTGTCACGTCTCGCTCGGTGTCACGTTCGCTCGGTGTCACGTCTCGCTCGGTGTCACGTCTCGCTCGGTGTCACGTCTCGCTCGGTAGTCACGTCTCGCTCGGTGTCACGTCTCGCTCGGTGTCACGTCTCGCTCCGGTGTCACGTCTCGCTCGGTGTGTGCGTTCTGCAGACCATCACCCCGTGCCAGGGGCGTGACTGACAGCTGCCTCCGTGACACAACTATGAACGTAAGACAGAGAGAAGAGAGACAGAGTGCCGCACTGACGGTCTGCCACCGAGACGGCCGGGCCTGCGCAACAGGGCAGACGCGGGGGAGAGAGGAGAGAGGAGAGAGGAGGGAGAGGAGAGAGGAGAGAGGAGAGAGGAGAGAGGACGAGAGGAGAAAGGAGAGAGGGAGAGGAGGAGAGAGGAGAGAGGAGAGAGGAGAGAGGAGAGAGGAAGAGAGGAGAGAGGAGTGGAGTGGAGGAGAGGAATGAGAGGAGAGAGGAGAGAGGAGGAGAGGAGAGAGGAGAGAGGGAGGAGAGAGGAGAGAGAGGAGGAGAGGAGAGAGGAGAGAGGAGAGAGGAGAGAAAGGCAAAATAACACCTGTGGAACCATTATGTGGAAGGTTCATTACGGTTCCCTCAATGAGATTGGGCATCCCCGCTCCCTTATCCGTTCCTGTCCCCGTTCCTATTTCCGTATCCGTTCCCGTACCGTTCCCGTACCCGTTCCCGTACCCGTTCCCTTACCGTTCCCGTACCCGTTCCCGTGCCCGTTCATGTGCCCGTTCCCGTACCCCGTTCCCGTGCTCCGTTCCCGTGCCCCGTTCCGTGACCCGTTCCCGTGGCCCGTTCCCGTGGCCCCGTACCCGTGGCCCGTTCCCGTGGCCCGTTCCCGTGGCCCGTTCCCGTGGCCCGTTCCCATGGCCCGTTCCCGTGGCCCGTTCCCGTGCCCCATTCCCATGCCCCATTACCGTACCCCGTTCCCGTTCCCCGTCTCCCGTTCCACGTTCCCGTTCCCGTTCCCCGTTCCGTTCCCGTTCCCGTTTCCCGTTCCCGTTTCCGTTCCCGTTCCCGTACCCCGTTCCGTACCCCGTTCCCGTACCCCGTTCCCGTACCCCGTTCCCGTACCCCGTTCCCCGTTCCCCGTTCCCGTACCCCGTTCCCGTACCCCGTTCCGTACCCCGTTCCCGTACCCCGTTCCCGTACCCCGTTCCCGTACCCCGTTCCCGTACCCCATTCCCGTACCCCGTTCCCGTATCCCGTTCCCGTATCCCGTTCCCGTATCCCGTTCCCGTATCCCGTTCCCGTATCCCGTTCCCGTATCCCGTTCCCGTATCCCGTTTCCGTACCCCGTTCCCGTACCCCGTTCCCGTACCCCGTTCCCGTACCCCGTTCCCGTACCCCGCTCCCGTACCCCGTTCCTGATCCCGTTACATGGTTGTCAATAAATGTCTGAACCAAGATAACTATAACTAAACAACTGGTCTGAACGAAAGGTCTGAACAACATTCCACACGCTGTTCTTAACCTCCAGCCGTTACCTTGATACTATTGTGTACAGGTTTAATTTGTTTGTGTATGTACCAAACGGGAGGGAGGGAACACTCGAATAGGCCTGGGACATTCATATGGGATAATACTCGGATCCCATGTCTGTAAGGCATGCTCATATGATATATCTTAGGTATACAGCTGGCATGCTCAGATGCGATATGAGATGCGATGCTAATGGGGCATTTCAGATGATGCGGCAGATAACAGTGGCAGCATTAGTTGAGGCGCAGTCGGCTGGAACAGGACGACTGTGGCCGGACTAGTGGACGGCGGCGGGCGGCGGCGGCGAGCGGCGGGCGGCGGAGGCGGCTCATATGACCCGGCGCGGACGCCAGCCGTGTCGTCCGCCCGACTCCGCGCGTCACTGGTCACTTGCCGGCGGTGCGGTCACTGCTCTGCCGGCACGTGACCCGTCTGACCGGCCGGAGCCGCCGCGGGCACCGCGGGAGTCTGCGGTACCGCCGCAGAGCGTCACGGTCGGGTTCACTCGCGTAGGGTGAGGTTCGGGTGCCGGCCGCCAGAGGCGCCACGGTCGCGGACGGCGGCGCCAGGTGGGACGGGAGGTACGGACAGTGGAGAGATCGGTGTGGTGCTGGGCTGAAGGGTGTGATGTGTCAGGAGGTGGAGAGGTGACGTGGTGAGACCGGATACAGGTGAGGAGCGCAGGACGGGGAGATGGGAGAGACGGCAATTGCATTTGAGTGTTTATGAACAAACACTGCAATGGGGCGGCGACAGCCACCTGCAATTTGCAAATGTGTACCATTCCGAGTTAAACATATTTATTATCTCCTACGCTCATATCCATTCAACCATTTGTTTGATATATGTTTTATCCCATGAGAGTTCACGTCTCGACGCCCACACACAATTGACTCTAGCTCGAATGACCTGCGATCTGTGAAGGCATCCCTTGGTCCCTTGATCCATTGGTCAGATAAGGTCAGAAGTGCGTGGGGACGGGTGGGCCATTGTAGTCAGACTGGTTATTGATTCGACACTGATTGAATCGATTGGAATCGTTCAATCAAAATTCATTGAATCAACACATAATTGATTCACCACCAGATGTTTTGATTCATGAATCATGATTGAATCAAAACCCGCATAAAATCAAGGCTGATTGATTCAAAAGATTTAACGATGCAAATACACTGGTAAATTGTGCAAATACATGCAGTCCCAGTGACTACATTCATGTATACTGAAATACTGTTGCTGAAGCAATCTTTTAATTATCATATATATGCATGTTTCCATTTTTAATGATTTGACATAAATTCACCTCATATATTTAAATGTTGAATCAAACGTGAATCGATTAAAATATTTGTTATGATTCTTTGAATCGGAAGGAATCAATTCTCAAAATCGTATCCGTGAATCGAACGGTGATTGAATCATTCAGATTCAAAAATGAATCATGATTCAATCGTTCCAAAAAGCTTGAATCAATAACCAGTCTGCGTAGTGCGCAAAATATTCTACACAAATATGCCTGTGCATTGGAAAACTAATACCGTTGTATTTAGCGACGTCGTAGACGGCCTTCGTAGTGCACGTGAAGGACAAATCACCAGCCTGACGTTGACCAACTGCTGCGAGGATACATATCTTCATGGAGCATAGATGGACTGATGGATGCCCCTCTTTGCTAATGCTGTACGGAAGTCATTTGAAAATGTATCTAGTTGTCAAAATTTATCTGACCTGTTCAATATCGCTTATTTTGCTTGCGTTCTCAATCACCATGCCCAGTACATTTCAATGTGAGGGGTTGCATAAATGTATTATCGTTATCTTGCTGAAGCGTACGAGAACATCGAGTAGAGCGAGACAAGTCTCGTGCCATACGGAGACTCGTGTCTCGTGTCATACGGATACTCGTGTCTCGTGTCATACGGAGACTCGTGTCTCGTGTCATACGGAGACTAATTCAGCGCTATGCCCGTTTGCTGTGTGCATCCACTTAGTTCAGTGACAATTTGTATTGTCCCGAAGTGGGATCACTCAAATTAGAACTGGCATAAATCAATCACACTGGCAAACATAAATGATTGGTAAAGACAATACCAGATATAGCTAGTTATATATCAGTAATTACAAAATGCGATGAGCGACAGACAGAAAAACAGGCAACATTCTACACTCGCAGTTAAGAAATGAAATGTCTCGTTTAAATTCACACCTTTAAAAAAAAATCCAGCTTGCCTCTGTGGGCATGAAACAGAGTGTTCGACATTTAATTTTGTCATGTCCATTGTACACACACACCAGAGAAACTCGCTACTCAACAACAATACACAAGCTCTATATCGCGACATACGGCCACACCCAACACACACGCAACTACAAATCATCCTTCATGGCACAAACCTAGACAGCGGTGACGGTCGGGCGGTGGCTCAACATTGTCAGATATTCATCCGAAGCTCACGTCGTTTTAACGACACCTAGAGGCAAACCTTTGTCGTGGCGTTGGGCGGGCGTGGTGCATCCGGCGAGGCGTGCGGCGACCGGGGGCTGACCAGCAACTTGATAAGTGCAGCTCGCGATGTCCGACACTGCGGCGGCGGTTGTGGTTATTGAATAATTTGTTTGCTTGAGAGTTGGTACCACGACTAAAGCACATATGTGCTTGTGTGCCAATTCTCCCGCACTATGACATGTTTTCTTTGGTGTGTTTGCGCAATCAACGGGTTGATGATGATGATGATGATGATGATGACGTTGGCCGTAACATTCGATTCGACATTAATTAAAATCACATGAGATGAGGCTAAATTCAATTTAGCTGATTCCAAACGCTGTTATGGGCTATGTCCAAGTAAGCAAAAGTATAACCATCTAAATAACCAAGATACCATAAAATAGCACTACGTCATATACTATGAAGAACATCTTTTTGTAGGCGTTATTTTATGTAGCACCATCTTAATTACTGAGTACCTACCATATGGCTCGGCATCAGCCAGTCTCCTAAGTGTCTATAATGTAATAATGCAATATTCACGGGAACGGTGACCACAATAAATCACATAAATCGCGCTTTCTATTAGTAAATACCGTCCATTTCTGTAGTTTCTGACGTTAATTGATCCTTGAGCCGTGGGTGGTGCTGAGAACTCCGGTGTAATTCGGATGACTCGACATGGGAGCCTCACATTGTGGCTGGCTCTTCCTTCGTCCTGCATCAGAGCAGTGGTCCCTCCTCCCTCTCACACCAGAGTGGCTGGTCTCTCCTCCTCACACCAGAGCGGCTGGTCCCTCCTCCTCACACCAGAGCGGCTGGCCCTCCTCCTCACACCAGAGTGGCTGGTCCCTCCTCCCTCTCACACCAGAGTGGCTGGTCCCTTCTCCCTCTCACACCAGTGCGGCAGGTCCCTTCTCCCTCTCACACCAGATCGGCTGGTCCCTCCTCCCTCTCACACCAGTGCGGCAGGTCCCTCCTCCCTATCACACAAGAGCGGCTGGTCCCTCCTCCCTCTCACACCAGAGTGGCTGGTCCCTTCTCCCTCTCACACCAGAGCGGCTGGTCCCTCCTCCCTCTCACACCAGAGCGGCTGGTCCCTCCTCCCTCTCACACCAGAGCGGCTGGTTCCTCCTCACACCAGAGCGGCTGGTCCCTCCTCCCTCTCACACCAGAGCGGCTGGTCCCTTCTCCCTCTCACACCAGAGCGGCAGGTCCCTCCTCATACCAGAGCAGCTGGACCCTCCTCTCTCTCACACCAGAGCGGCTGGTCCCTATCACACAAGAGCGGCTGGTCCCTCCTCCCTCTCACACCAGAGCGGCAGGTCCCTCCTCCCTCTCACACCAGAGCGGCTGGTCCCTCCTCCCTCTCACACCAGAGCGGCTGGTCCCTCCTCCCTCTCACACCAGAGCGGCTGGTCCCTCCTCCCTCTCACACCAGAGCGGCAGGTCTCTCCTCCTCACACCAGAGCGGCAGGTCCCTCCTCCCTCTCACACCAGAGCGGCAGGTCTCTCCTCCTCACACCAGAGCGGCAGATCCCTCCTCCCTCTCACACCAGAGCGGCAGGTCTCTCCTCCTCACACCAGAGCGGCGGGCCCCTCCTCCCTCTCACACCAGAGCGGCTGGTCCCTTCTCCCAATCACACCAGAGCGGCGGGTCCCTCCTCCTGTAATTGATGTGTAGTCGTTAGATGAGAGGAGCTTGGCTGGTTAGATGTGCAGTCGTTAGATGAGAGGAGCTTGGCTGGTTAGATGTGTAGTCGTTAGATGAGAGGAGCTGGATGGTTAGATGTGTAGTCGTTAGATGAGAGGAGCTGGATGGTTAGATGTGTAGTCGTTAGATGAGAGGAGCTGGATGGTTAGATGTGTAGTGGTCAGAATAGATGCGCTAGATGGTCAGATGAGATGAGTTGGTTGTGTAGCTATGTAGCGGTCAGATGACAAGAGGTGACTGGTTAGTCGTTAGCTATCATTGAGCTGTCAGATATGAACCGACTGAGCTGTCATATTTTTATGAAGTGCGAAAATCAACTCTTTATTGCAATGGCGAGTTGACGGGACAATGCCAGCGCAGGTTGAGAGACTGCCGTGCTACTGATCTGAATTCAGCTGAAGTGCTGACCCGTGCTGTGGCCTGTCGAGGCACGAGCCCCCCCCCCCCCCCACCCCTCCCCCTGGAGGTCAGGGGGTGATGAGACCGCGCGAATCTCGGTATCATGGGCTCTTTAAGAGTCGGAAGACCACACGAAGCGTGGTCTTTAGAAAGTTTAGAGCACTTCAGAAGCCCTTTAGAGCCACCAGGGCCCTCTCTGAAAGACCAGAGGGCCCCTTGGACGTTCTTAAGAGACTCATGCATGTCAGAGGGCCCCTGGACAGACCGAAAGGGCCCCTGAGCGGATCAGAGGGCCCCGGGAACACGTCGAATGGGCCCCTAGCCAGCACAAAGGGGCCCCTGGGCGTGTCGGAGAGGCCCCTGAGCATGTCGGCAGGGCGACAAAGCAGTCAGCGCAGTCCCTTTCCAGCTCGTAAGGGCCCCCGAGCAGGTTGGAGGGGCCCTGGGCAGACCAGAGGGCCCCTAAAAGGTTAAAAGGGCACCTGTGCAGATCGGAGGGCCCCTGACCAGACCAAAAGGGCCCCTGGGTGGGTAAGAATGGCCCCTGAACATGCCGAATTTGCCCCTAGCCAGCACGGAGGGGCTCCAGGGCAGGTCGGAGGGCCCCTTGAACATGTCGGCAGGGC
Source organism: Chirona hameri (assembly GCA_036785665.1). NCBI lineage: Eukaryota > Metazoa > Arthropoda > Thecostraca > Balanomorpha > Balanidae > Chirona > Chirona hameri. Next base: position 12,711 of record JAXIVJ010001046.1, read on the forward strand.
GACATAGCAGCCAGCGCAGTCCAACCAGAAGAGTCGCTGGGCAGATCGGAGGGGCTCCTGGGCAAGTCTGAGGGCCTCTGGCTAGACCGAAAGGGCCCTTGAACAAGGGCATAGGAACTATGTTCAAGTTGGGGGGGGGGGCAGGAGGCATTCTGAAGTCGATTCTTTCCATGCAACGCCCATAGGCGTAATGTTAAAATCAAAAATGATGGGGGGGGGGGGCTGACCCCCCCCCCCACCACCCCCTGTTCCTACGCCTATGCCCTTGAACATGCCGGATGAGGTCCTAGCCAGACTGGAGGGGCCGCCGAGCAGGTCGGAGGGGCCCCTGAGCATGTCGGCAGGGCGACATAGCAATCAGTACAGTCCCTGACCAGGTCGGAAGGACCTATATGAACAGGCCGAATGGCCCCTTGACACACAAGAGGGGCTTCTTGGAAGGTCAAAGGGGTCCCTGGTCAGACCGGAGGGCCCAAAGCACGTAGAGATCCCAAATGAAAGACGTCTTAAAGACGAGTAATGACTTGTTACCGAATGCCTCTTAATCGCTGACGAAGGGTGTTACAATATACCCGAAAGCTCCGATTTTAATATTTGTATTGTGGAGTAAGTCCTCTTTGTATTTAACCCTCGCCCTACAAAAACATCAGGGGGCCGCTGGCAGGCCCCCTGATGTTTTTCTTGAATACATTTTTACAAATGCTAGGCATCTTTCTGAAATTTTTGGTAGCTGAGTTTACAACCATTATACGTATGCTGTAAAAATTTAAATTGGTGAAGTAGTTTGGGAGATAATCGTGTTTTGATGACGTCATGTAGGTAGAAAAACGATAAATATTTGAAAAATGGTAGAAAACCGAGTTTTAAAGGAAATTGCAAACGCACATCACCAAAGATACAAAGTAACATTCTCTTGAAAATGGAAATCTCGGATTTGTAATATTTTGGGTTTTTGACCCCTAAAATAAAAAAACTGATTTTTTAAAGAAAAATCCCCACAAAATCAAAAGTTTATAAGATGTTAAAAAACCGGAATATTTGTGAGAGAACTCAGTATGGACAATGCCCATGCACAATTTCAAAGAAATATCTTCATTTTTGACTGAGTGACAGCTAAGTGTATGAAATTCATGACGTCATTTTTTTTTTTAAATAACTTTGTTTTTACTCTCTTTTTTACAAGATACAAACAAATAATTACCTTTCTGTATTTCTGAGCCAAAACTGGTCTAGGAACATGTCCTTTTATTTACATTTATCAATTTCTATTTTTAAGGTTTTCTGGAAATGCAAAATCGCTTTTCTGGACGTGGTAAATCCGAGGTCATTCCCTTGACCTGGAAGGTCACCCGTTGACCTGAAACCTAAAAATTGAATATTGTTAGATTCCTCTTATGATAGGCAACATGCTGGTTCCCGCAACATAACCGCATTGCTCTAAGTTGCTTGGTTGGAAAGTTAACAGGGGGGCCTGTCAGCCCCCCCCGTAGGGCGAAGGTGAAAAAGCTCCCGTAGGGCGAGGGTTAATCTATATCACCCACTCCACGTCCTGTCTTTTCGCGGATCCCAGATGAGTCCTTGAACAGGTCGGAAGGGCGTTGAAAAGGTCGGAGGGGCCCTAAACGATCTGAAGGGACCCTGGGCCTTTCAACAGTAAGAATGCAGTTGTCCAGCGAACTCAAAATTTTCGCGCCGCTCCGCGGCGCAATGTAACTACAAATGATAGTATATGCGGGATAAAAAATCGTGCCGTTTCTCGACGCATTTATGTGTTATGCTGCTACTTTTCTATATGATTGGGCAAAATAGTTCGCTTCATCTTTTTTTTTTACCGCACTTTTAAACGCACAATAACATTTTTAGAGGCCCCCACCATACGCAAAGCGACGCATTGATGAGAATGCATATCCAGGGCATAATACTCAAAAATTTCGCGCGGCTCCGCGGCGCAATTTATCTAAGAGTTCCAAGTCTTCAGTCCAAAAATATTCGAAGTTGGTATAGCTGATTCCAAATTGGTGTCGCTGGTTCCAAAGTTGGTATGACCCATGCCATACCTGTCATACTGCATTCTCTATCCTTGTAACGTGCCTTTTCATCCGTTTTGTTTGTCCCTTTCAACGCTTGGGAAGAGGACCCTTTCAACGCTCGGGAACCCCCTTCCCGAGCGTTGAAAGGGTCCCCTTCCCTGTCGAGCCCCCCCCCCTGGATGAAATCTTGGCTACGTGCCTGTGTCTGTCCTACCGCTATCATGCTGTCATGCAATGGGCACCATTCTGAGAAAGTCATCGCAGCCGGCAATTAGCAGTATTCTTCTGGCTGAGATCAACTATCAACACCGACGACACGTCATTAACGCGCCGATAACGCTGTTCATGACAGACATAGCTCCGGCAGGGTTCGTGGCCCCTTGGCTTCGTCCATGATTCCGGTTCAGGTCACAATGCTATCAGGCTCTCCTCGTGCTGTGTCTGATGATATCTGTATCCGCTAACCGGCCATAGAGGTGCTAACATCACAAAGGACGACTCGGAAGATCGTGACAGACGGCTCCACTATACTTACCGAACAGTCCCACCGTACCAGACGGGTAGAGCTGTTGCATGGGGAGACTCTCAGGTTCTCAGCAACGGCAATTTCGATGCGCAGCGGTGGCTTTTGTTCACGCGACGCCTGTTGCGATCAACAATTCGCCTCGTCGTAAAAATGTTGACCGAATTATATATGCAATAGCGTTATAAATTCATTTATTTCCTGAAATGGGTGCGGCTGAATTTGTATCAAAACCATTCAAAATCGCATGCAATTTGCGTAATTGCAAACGTAGAGCGGTGTCTGGTCGAAATTATAAGCCAAATTCCATCACTTTCTTTCCCTCTGGCCATTCATCGGCATGACCAACGTCGGCCCAGCTGTCAACACAGGGTCTGTCAACACAGGATACTGTGTCTGCTAACGGCACAGACCCTGTGTTGACAGGATACTGTGTCTGCTAACGGCACAGACCCTGTGTTGATAGGAGGCTGTGTCTGCTAACGGCACAGACCCTATGTTGACAGGAGGCTGTGTCTTCTAACGGCACAGACCCTGTGTTGACAGGAGGCTGTGTCTGCAAACGGCACAGACCCTGTGTTGACAGGAGGCTGTGTCTGCTAACGGCACAGACCCTGTGTTGATAGGAGGCTGTGTCTGCTAACGGCACAGACCCTGTGTTGATAGGAGGCTGTGTCTGCTAACGGCACAGACCCTGTGTTGACAGGAGGCTGTGTCTGCTAACGGCACAGACCCTGTGTTGACAGGAGGCTGTGTCTGCTAACGGCACAGACCCTATGTTGACAGGAGGCTGTGTCTGCTAACGGCACAGACCCTGTGTTGACAGGAGGCTGTGTCTGCTAACGTCACAGACTCTGTGTTGACAGAGGCTGTGTCTGCTAACGGTACGGACCCTGTGTTGACAGGGGGCTGTGTCTAGACCCTGTGTTGACAGGAGGCTGTGTCTGCTAACGGCACAGACCCTGTGTTGATAGGAGGCTGTGTCTGCTAACGGCACAGACCCTGTGTTGATAGGAGGCTGTGTCTGCTAACGGCACAGACCCTGTGTTGACAGGAGGCTGTGTCTGCTAACGGCACAGACCCTGTGTTGACAGGGGGCTGTGTCTGCTAACGGCACAGACCCTGTGTTGACAGGAGGCTGTGTATGCTAACGGCACAGACCCTGTGTTGATAGGAGGCTGTGTCTGCTAACGGCACAGACCCTATGTTGACAGGAGGCTGTGTCTGCTAACGGCACAGACCCTGTGTTGACAGAGGCTGTGTCTAGACCCTGTGTTGACAGGAGGCTGTGTCTGCTAACGTCACAGACCCTGTGTTGACAGGAGGCTGTGTCTGCTAACGGCACAGACCCTATGTTGACAGGAGGCTGTGTCTGCTAACGGCACAGACCCTGTGTTGACAGGAGGCTGTGTCTGCTAACGTCACAGACCCTGTGTTGACAGGAGGCTGTGTCTGCTAACGGCACAGACCCTATGTTGACAGGAGGCTGTGTCTGCTAACGGCACAGACCCTGTGTTGACAGGAGGCTGTGTCTGCTAACGGCACAGACCCTGTGTTGATAGGAGGCTGTGTCTGCTAACGGCACAGACCCTGTGTTGATAGGGGGCTGTGTCTGCTAACGGCACAGACCCTGTGTTGACAGGAGGCTGTGTCTGCTAACGGCACAGACCCTGTGTTGATAGGGGGCTGTGTCTGCTAACGGCACAGACCCTATGTTGACAGGGGGCTGTGTCTGCTAACGGCACAAACCCTGTGTTGACAGGAGGCTGTGTCTGCTAACGGCACAGACCCTGTGTTGATAGGAGGCTGTGTCTAGACCCTGTGTTGACAGGAGGCTGTGTCTGCTAACGGCACAGACCCTGTGTTGACAGGAGGCTGTGTCTGCTAACGGCACAGACCCTGTGTTGACAGGAGGCTGTGTCTAGACCCTGTGTTGACAGGAGGCTGTGTCTGCTAAAGGCACAGACCCTGTGTTGACAGGAGGCTGTGTCTGCTAACGGCACAGGCCCTGTGTTGACAGGAGGCTGTGTCTGCTAACGGCACAGACCCTGTGTTGACAGGAGGCTGTGTCTGCTAACGGCACAGACCCTGTGTTGACAGGAGGCTGTGTCTGCTAACGGCACAGACCCTGTGTTGACAGGAGACTGTGTCTGCTAACGGCACAGACCCTGTGTTGACAGGAGGCTGTGTCTGCTAACGGCACAGACCCTGTGTTGACAGGAGGCTGTGTCTGCTAACGGCACAGACCCTGTGTTGACAGGAGGCTGTGGCTGCTAACGGCACAGACCCTGTGTTGATAGGAGACTGTGTCTGCTAACGGCACAGACCCTGTGTTGACAGGAGGCTGTGTCTGCTAACGGCACAGACCCTGTGTTGATAGGAGACTGTGTTTAGACCCTGTGTTGACAGGAGGCTGTGTCTGCTAAAGGCACAGACCCTGTGTTGACAGGAGGCTGTGTCTGCTAACGGCACAGACCCTGTGTTGACAGGAGGCTGTGTCTGCTAACGGCACAGACCCTGTGTTGACAGGAGGCTGTGTCTACTAACGGCACAGACCCTGTGTTGACAGAAAGCTGTGTCTGCTAACGGCACAGACCCTATGTTGACAGGAGGCTGTGTCTGCTAACGGCACAGACCCTGTGTTGACAGGAGGCTGTGTCTGCTAACGGCACAGACCCTGTGTTGACAGGGGGATGTGTCTGCTAAAGGCACAGACCCTGTGTTGACAGGAGGCTGTGTCTGCTAACGGCACAGACCTTGTGTTGATAGGAGGCTGTGTCTGCTAACGGCACAGACCCTGTGTTGACAGGGGGCTGTGTCTGCTAACGGCACAGACCCTGTGTTGACAGGAGGCTGTGTCTGCTAACGGCACAGACCCTGTGTTGACAGGAGGCTGTGTCTGCTAACGGCACAGACCCTGTGTTGATAGGAGGCTGTGTCTGCTAACGGCACAGACCCTGTGTTGACAGGAGGCTGTGTCTGCTAACGGCACAGACCCTGTGTTGACAGGAGGCTGTGTCTAGACCCTGTGTTGACAGGAGGATGTGTCTGCTAACGGCACAGACCCTGTGTTGACAGGAGGCTGTGTCTGCTAACGGCACAGACCCTGTGTTGACAGGAGGCTGTGTCTGCTAACGGCACAGACCCTATGTTGACAGGAGGCTGTGTCTGCTAACGGCACAGACCCTGTGTTGACAGGAGGCTGTGTCTGCTAACGGCACAGACCCTGTGTTGACAGGAGGCTGTGTCTGCTAACGGAACATACCTTGTGTTGACAGGAGGCTGTGTCTGCTAACGGCACATACCCTGTGTTGACAGGAGGCTGTGTCTGCTAACGGCACAGACCCTGTGTTGACAGGAGGCTGTGTCTGCTAACGGCACAGACCCTGTGTTGACAGGAGGCTGTGTCTGCTAACGGCACAGACCCTGTGTTGACAGGAGGCTGTGTCTGCTAACGGAACATACCTTGTGTTGACAGGAGGCTGTGTCTGCTAACGGCACAGACCCTGTGTTGACAGGAGGCTGTGTCTGCTAACGGCACAGACCCTGTGTTGACAGGAGGCTGTGTCTGCTAACGGCACAGACCCTATGTTGACAGGAGGCTGTGTCTGCTAACGGCACAGACCCTGTGTTGACAGGAGGCTGTGTCTGCTAACGGCACAGACCCTGTGTTGACAGGAGGCTGTGTCTGCTAACGGAACATACCTTGTGTTGACAGGAGGCTGTGTCTGCTAACGGCACAGACCCTATGTTGACAGGAGGCTGTGTCTGCTAACGGAACATACCTTGTGTTGACAGGAGGCTGTGTCTGCTAACGGCACAGACCCTGTGTTGACAGGAGGCTGTGTCTGCTAACGGCACAGACCCTGTGTTGACAGGAGGCTGTGTCTGCTAACGGCACAGACCCTGTGTTGACAGGAGGCTGTGTCTGCTAACGGCACAGACGCCAATGACGCGTGGAACACTTGTGGATCTGCCGAGGGGAGGGGGGACCATGACTCATAGCGCTGGCAGCACGCTGTTCGGCCGTGTTTTGTCGCAGCCGAGGCATATCGGCGCTTTATTCAAGCTAGCCGACCATCATGTTGATTGCCAATAGCAGCTGATTTTGCTGATTGACGCTCATACGGTGAGGCGCAGTTATGACAGCCATGCTCAGTTGAGTGCAACTTCATCAACTCAACAAACTCGTGACCAGATAGCTGCTTTTATTCTGCATTATATACTATTTGTGTTCCCTGATACATAGCACTCCTCGCCTAACTTGATGTTTTCCTCTCCTACTGCTGTCGGCGAGCAGTGGAGACTGTCAGCTGATGTCGTTAGCCGCTCTCTCCATCATCGCCCAGATATTGTTCGAGATAGCAGTCGATATCTCCTGTTTCACCTGTCAACGCGTCTCCCGGGTCACCTGTCAACGCCAGTCGCCAGGCCGAGAGCTGCTAGTACGATGAGCCAGCGATAACGCTGTTTCAAACGGTTTGTCCCACTGGATGTAGGCCACGGTTCAGTAAAGGCCCTGCACACCTATAAATCACGGTGAAAGAAACAAAGAAAATGTGCTACACCAATCAGTTCATGCTATGAAAACAAAATCACGGTAGGTCATTATTTGTAATGTTATCGATGTTTCGTGAACCGTAATTGCGAAAGTTTTCCATCAATAAATGCATCCTGATTACTTTTCTAACACGCATTTTACCAAATTGTGTCGCAGGACCGCCTGTCTCCGCCTCACGGAGTCGGAGTACGAAACTCGGAAGAGGCATAATTTTGACTTGTGAGTGCTGAATGCAGCGTTATACCGCGGCACTCATTATAAGGCACTCATTATAAGGCACTCATTATAAGGCACTCATTATAAGGCACTCATTATAAGGAGTGCCCATGGGGGTGTGAATGTGTAACAACGTGGGTCACGCTTACTTTTAAAATTCGTGCAGCAGGTTTTAGGCAGCTTTTCACCTCGTCGTGTGTCGTGCCGACCTTATAATGGCCGGAAGAGGGGTGTAATACAGGTGGGCCGCGGGGGGGGGGGGCTGTATAGGGGACACCCTGCACACCTGTTCCTGACACTCCAGCCAGCCGGCCAGGAAGTGTGTGAGGGTGAGTCTCTCTCTCTGGACTCTGGACAGCGGGCAGGACCCGCAGGAGTGAGGGGAGGCGGCGGCGGGAGCAGTCAGGGACAAATTAGCAGGCGGCGGCGGGAGCAGTCAGCTGGACAAATTAGCAGCGTGTTGTCTGTCAACTTGCGCAGAAACAGCTGTCGAATGTGACATGCTTTTAGTGGCCGAGATTCGTATAGCTCAGTATAGCGTGGACGGCTGTGCATTACTCATATTTCTGCATTTGGGACTCATGTAGGTACAGGATATCAACCAACGGGTATCCACTATCCACTATCCAGTACACATACTGAAATACAACGGGTATCCACTATCCACTATCCAGTACACATACTGAAATACAACGGGTATCCACTATCCACTGTACAGGACACATACTGAAATACAACGGGTATCCACTATCCACTATCCAGTACACATACTGAAATACAACGGGTATCCACTATCCACTGTACAGGACACAGACTGAAATACAACGGGTATCCACTATCCACTGTCCAGGACACATACTGAAATACAACGGGTATCCACTATCCACTGTCCAGGACACATACTGAAATACAACGGGTATACACTATCCACTATCCAGTACACATACTGAAATACAACGGGTATCCACTATCCACTGTCCAGGACACATACTGAAATACAACGGGTATCCACTATCCACTGTCCAGGACACATACTGAAATACAACGGGTATCCACTATCCACTATCCAGTACACATACTGAAATACAACGGGTATCCACTATCCACTGTACAGGACACAGACTGAAATACAACGGGTATCCACTATCCACTATCCAGTACACATACTGAAATACAACGGGTATCCACTATCCACTGTCCAGGACACATACTGAAATACAACGGGTATCCACTATCCACTATCCAGTACACATACTGAAATACAACGGGTATCCACTATCCACTGTCCAGGACACATACTGAAATACAACGGGTATCCACTATCCACTATCCAGTACACAGACTGAAATACAACGGGTATCCACTATCCACTGTCCAGGAAACATACTGAAATACAACGGGTATCCACTATCCACTATCCAGTACACATACTGAAATACAACGGGTATCCACTATCCACTGTACAGGACACAGACTGAAATACAACGGGTATCCACTATCCACTATCCAGTACACATACTGAAATACAACGGGTATCCACTATCCACTGTCCAGGACACATACTGAAATACAACGGGTATCCACTATCCACTGTCCAGGACACATACTGAAATACAACGGGTATCCACTATCCACTATCCAGTACACATACTGAAATACAACGGGTATCCACTATCCACTGTACAGGACACAGACTGAAATACAACGGGTATCCACTATCCACTATCCAGTACACATACTGAAATACAACGGGTATCCACTATCCACTGTCCAGGACACATACTGAAAAACAACGGGTATCCACTATCCACTATCCAGTACACATGCTGAAATACAACGGGTATCCACTATCCACTGTCCAGGACACATACTGAAATACAACGGGTATCCACTATCCACTATCCAGTACACAGACTGAAATACAACGGGTATCCACTATCCACTGTCCAGGAAACATACTGAAATACAACGGGTATCCACTATCCACTATCCAGTACACATACTGAAATACAACGGGTATCCACTATCCACTGTACAGGACACAGACTGAAATACAACGGGTATCCACTATCCACTATCCAGGACACAGGCTGAAATACAACGGGTATCCACTATCCACTGTCCAGGACACATACTGAAATACAACGGGTATCCACTATCCACTATCCAGGACACAGACTGAAATACAACGGGTATCCACTATCCACTGTCCAGGAAACAGACTGAAATACAACGGGTATCCACTATCCACTATCCAGGACACAGACTGAAATACAACGGGTATCCACTATCCACTGTCCAGGACCCAGACTGAAATACAACGGGTATCCACTATCCACTATCCAGGACACAGACTGAAATACAACGGGTATCCACTATCCACGGTCCAGGACACATACTGAAATACAACGGGTATCCAATATCCACTATCCAGGACACCCGCCCTCTGACGTCACCTGACCTTGAGTGCGACCGGTGTGCCACCGGCCACAAGCCATCCCAGTCAGGGGCAAATAGCGAGCGCCGAAGCGACTCGAACCCGGGCTGCCACTACCGGGTGAGGTCAGAAGCCCTGCGCTCTCCCAACTGCGCCATGCCAACAACAGTGATGGCGTCCCGACCGACAACAATGGCAGTGCACGGGCCCTTGAAGTTCAGCGGAAAAGGGAGGGTGGACAGGAGAGAGTGATGGAGAGGGAGGAAAGACAGGACAAGAGGAGGGAAAAATAACAATATTTGTGGAGTGAATGGAGAGCAGAACGAAAGTCGGAGGATTATGCACACTTTCATGTATCAAAGGAATACATACAATTTTAAATGTGTCTGGTTATTATAAATGAGGATATCTCACGGTTGAATGAATCCCGTCACAGATTCCCATCACCATCCGCGAAATGCGCTCTGTGCCAACCCATTTGTCGATACACCGCAGGATATTTTAATGCATGTTATTGCAGATGTCCGCATCATCAGCAATATCTTCACTTATCACCCATCATATGGCATACCTGCACCACTTGCAATATTCGATAATATGTACGTACCTAAACATGCTTTAAAATGTATCGTTGAGTACCGCAATACATCACTTTGAATCACCGTGCACAATCATTGATCATTTCTTAATCACATTTCAACATACGGAAGCCCAACGCATCATATTTTGCAACATTATGTCCAGTACTAACAAGCCACAAGCCTCGCCACATGCTTAGACGCATTATCCGCTACCGACACATGTTGCCGCACTTAACTTCAGCTAATTCCGCGCACGCCGCCGCGGTCATTACTCCAATGGTGACCGCCTTTCCCAAGGCGGCACTATGCGTACGAGCGGGCCGGCCGGGAGCCTTGCCTTCGCACTCCAACGGGCCGGTGCGTCTGACCTGGATGCTGCGTCGAGTCTGCCGCCGCCGCGCCATGACCGGCAGGACGCGCCAGCCGTGAAATGGTGGCGAATTGTCACGCCTGGGCGGCGATGTTCGGCGCGGGCCACTGGCTGCTGTGTGGGAGCGGAGAGCGTGTTGGCGGCGTCCTCCTCCGCGCCAGCCGAGATCTGGCGCCGATTTATCAGACATTAAATCGCCGGCATCTGCCGGCTGACAGCAGCGGGGCCTGCACTGTGGCACGGGATGGGAACGGGACGGGAACGGGATGGCACGGGACGGGAATGGGAACTGTGGCACGGGATGGGAACAGTGGACATCAGGCTTCACTTAGGAGGTGGCTATGAATGCAAACCGTGGGATATCTCATTATGAGTGGCACATTGAGGGCTTTTGTACGGGCGAATGACAAGACAGTTGACTGTTTTCACTTACCATTACATAGTAGCACGGATCGACACGTTACCGGCACCAACATTTTCTTCATGAATTAATGCACAGATCAGGGCTTCTTTCGTCACAATCAGTCCAAGTGGTTCGTCTCCATGTGCAAAACTATTTGGAAATGCCTGCATACGCGCGCGCATGGGCACATGCACGTACTGAACGCCGCCTGAATTTTCCCGCGTGATCTCCACGTCCAAATGTCTTACAAGTAACTAGATCTGTGGAAAGCACACCTGAACTGTTTTTATTTTGAAGTAAATAAAAATATATGGCATTATAATTATACAAATAATAATAATATTAATAATAATGCCATTATTATTGCAAATCAAAACTACAAGGATGTTTCGTGGGATAAACTTCCTTTGGTTAGTTAAGGAATTAGCCACGTTTCACTTCCAATTGTTGTGCAGTCTCTCTTGAAAGTATCTATGCACTGTACAGTCTATCTTGGATCCCTTGGCTGTGTATAGATACTTTCAAGAGAGACTGTACAGTGTACAGTCTCTGTACAGTGTACAGAGAGACTGTACATTGTGCAGAGAGACTGTGCAGTGTACAGTGCAGTGCAGATGTTCTGTCCATTTCCTCGGCACCACCAGCGCGTCTGTCGCTGCTGCACACAGTGGAATCCAATGAAACTGTGTATGTCCTCACCCCCGATATCGGGGGCGAGGGCTACAATAATTGTATTGGATTCCACTGCGTACAGCACCGACAGATACCCTGGTGGTGCCGAGGAAATGGACAGAACATCTGCACTGCACTGTACAATGTACACTAGACTGTTGCAAAATGGACGAAGTTCTCACCTAAAGTTCTACCACTTGGATTATTGATCCATTGCTCTTTCTGATTTCAAAAAGTTTTTGTTTCAGCTAATATCATCGTTAAAAATAAAAACCCTTATTTTTGGGCATTGGAAACTGAGTGCCCTTCCCTCTGTTGCATTCTGTTATCCGGGTAGCCCCCCAAAAACGCGCCGAATTTCGAGCCTTACCAATTTGTTTGGTAATAGATATGAAGTTGACACTTGGCACGCATACAAAACAATTAATTCTACGTTAAGCAAACAAAGTTTCATATCAATCGGATATTTAGTTTCGATGTTATAAGACATTATCTAAACCCTTTCAAAAAATCGGTTTTTGACTTTTTTTTATTTCCACTCGTGAACGATCAGACCACCAAAGTCAAAACTACAGCCCGGACCACCGCCAACAAATGCGACTTCCACTGTCTGATACTGACGCGGATGAGCTCCACCTCCACTCCACATCCGCGCCAGTATTGGACAGTGGAATGTTGGTTTGTTGCGGTGGTCCGGGCTGAAGGTGGTCCGATCGCTCACGAGTGGAAATTACCAAAAAAACGTCAAAAACCCATTTTTTGAAAGGGTTTAGATAATGTCTTATAACATCGAAACTAAATATCCGGTTGATATGAAACTTTGTTTGCTTAACGCATAATTAATTGTTTTGTATGCGTACCAAGTGTCATATCTTCAGATGAAACAAAAACTGTTTTGAAATAAGGAAGAGCAATGGATCAAGAATCCAAGTGGTAGAACTTTGGGTGAGAAACTTCGTCCATTTTGCAACAGTCTACTGTGCACTGCACACTGCACAGTCTCTCTTGAAAGTATCTATCCACTGCCAAGAGATCCAAGAGAGACTGTACAGTGCATAGATACTTTCAAGAGAGACTATACATGCGATTCCCGAATGGAATTGGTGGCAATAGGTCCATTACTATACTTTAATGGACGAACGAACTATATGACAATCAATTAATTCAGACCGACTTGGACACTATCAGACAATATGGAGCAGATTGGGCCATCACGTTTAACGCAAAAAAGACAACGCGACTTACTTTTACAAACAAACATGATAACAGAAACAGCTCGCTCTCATTCGATGGGCAGGACATACCGAACGCGACAAGTCACAAACATCTTGGACTGACGTTATCCACTGACCTACACTTTCATCACCATGTTAACAGTATCCTACGCACAATCAATACTTTACTTGGACCCATCTACCCAGTAGCAAAATTTCTCTCAAGACCAATCCTTGAACAAATTTATACTACTTACATAAGACCACACTTCGACTACTGTGACATCATCTACGATGGAAATCTTACACTGACTGACGCTGTCCGACTTCAGACTTTACAAAACCGCTGCGCAAGACTTGTGACGGGAACAATGTTTCGATCATCGACTACTGAGCTTCTAAATGACCTGGGCTGGGAAAGACTTGAAACGAGACGACTAATTCACAAGCTAATTTTCTTCCACAGACTTTACTATAACAACCCTCCTCTTCCTTCTTATACAGCCGACCTACTGACGGGCACAAGACATGACGCAACTGGCCTTAGACTACGTAACTCAACCCATCTTACCATTCCTCCCATTCATCTCGCGTCCTTTCATCGATCCTATATCCCTGCCACCATTCGGCAATGGAACCTACTACCATCAGCGTTACGCAGCATCACCTCCCGCTCAGACTTTGCTCGTCAAGTTTGGCAGCGATTTGGGGCACCAAAGCCACCACCTTCACACTCATACGGCACAAAAGTAGGTAACACACACCACACCAGGCTCCGCATCGGTCTATCAATATTAAATGCACATCTCTTCCGGATCTGTCATAACAACACGCCAAGCCCATCATGCACTTGCGGACATCACAGCGAAGACACAATCCATTACATACTCTGGTGCCCCCTACACGATCAACATCGATTAGCTTTGTTCAGAGATATACAAATTATAATACCTGGCTTTGATTTTCTCCCAGCTCAAAATAAACTTGATACTCTCCTTTTCGGCAAGAATGTTAGCAAAGCTGAACAACTAACCATTGCCCGACTGCTTCAGAAATTTATTGCACGCACACGAAGGTTCAACTCCCCACACTAAGCTCACATCACACCACACAGCTCCCATAACCCGCATGTAGCGTAACATATCACACACTTCCATCCCACCACACCATTCATCCCAGTTGCTGACCTGACCGGGGCCGCCCGGCGTCGGGTTCTCTGTTCATCACCTATATGGTTGCTCGGCGGGCCGTTGGCGGGGTCGGCGCGTGTGATGCTTGTTTTTCTGGTTATTTTGTTAGTTTATAATTTGTTAATGACATAGTCGACTGTTTGATTCGTTTCAACTTACTGTTATTATTTTGTTCATTTTTGGAGAGGCGCCTTTGATTTAAGCTGTTGCTTTTGCGCCAATCCATTATTTTTCGTTATGTACTTATGTTATGTGAGAGTGCTATACAAATACATTCAGTAACGCCTGAAAACGATTTGTTATTGGACGAGCCGAAGGCGAGTTCAATAAGAAATCTTTCAAGCGCGAGTCCATTATATAAGTTAATGAACGAGCGCCTGATAATAAAACAAGTTGTTATTGGACGAGCCGAAGGCGAGTTCAATAAGGCACGAGTTCAATAAGGCATCTTTCAGGCGCGAGTCCATGAAATATTTTAACATGCGACTGCTCAATATGGTATGATCCAATAACAAAAGTGTTATTGGATCCTGTGGAGTCCATTATCACTTCCGGTGTTTTTTCCCATTGGCTTCAGCATTACGATCCATAAACACATCCATTTATTGGTAAAATCTGTGTAACACGTGCTGGATAGTTGCATGTCTTAGTTGCATGATAATTGATAACGGTCTTTTACCGGTTTCCGTCTATCAATATCAAAGTAAAAGAAATAATCTAAATTTTAACACCATAATAACATTCCACGAGACACGTTTCTTCCGTTTGGGATCATCTTTCGTGAATATGAACGATAACACAATGTTATCGATGAAACTATTCGGCACGCAAGCCGAAAAGTTAACGTCCTTAAAGGGAATAGTTCACCTTTAACACGGGGTTTTGAACTGAGATAGCAGATTTGTAGAGCAGATCGAAAAACGGGTTGCGGTGAAAGAATTACCTCGCTACGCTAAGTAATTTCGACACAGGGCTAGAGGGCCCCTTTTAGAAAAGGAAGTTTTGGGCGCCCGAAACTTGTTTCGGGTCCTCACAACGGTTGTTTACGTTACAAGCAGGCAGCAGCCTGCGTTTATATGCCTAAAGTCCGTCGTTATTGTGTGCAATTGTTTCCATATCCAAGCTACCATATGCATGACGTCATAATTGTCATGAAGTTTTGTTATGGCCATGAAGGAGAAAAGAGACACATGCCCATGTTTCGACGGATATCCATCTATCGTCCACACAAATGTCATATTAGGTTTTTCAGCTCGAAATACCCTGTATAACCAAATTGCAAGACAACTTTCAATGTGACCTATTCCCTTTAAAAGACATTGCGCCATGCATCGTGGTGTTTGCTTATAGATTAACCAGCGAATATTTTTCAACAAATATCTGAATTCAGGTCCCAAACCAGCATTTATTTATTTCATAGCGTCCATCGCTTTCTTAAATTGTAAATGAAAAGATCTAGCGAAACTTGTCAGCATACCTAACAGCAGTCGCCCTCCGTTTCAGGTCTCTTCTATACTTCAGACGGAAAGACGGACCCGTTTTGGAGGGTGTAACGTTGCCGCATTGCGATCGGACAGCGGTTACTGCGTTACACACCATGTCCGCGTGACGCGTGGTTGTGCTGAACTGATTCGTCGGACTGCAACGATGCTCGTGAAACAGTGAAGTGTCTCTAAATATCAACAAGTGAAGAGAATTCCGGCCAGAAAGAGGGAAGACAGAAAGAGTATCCCAAAACACCATTATGGGCAAACAGGTAAGCAAATGACAATTCACTAAATTTTGCTATTACGAATATTAATTCGTGACCATGTCCATACATTTCCTAACGTTCTCTCCTCAGTAAAGAGATTCCACTGAACTAGTTGCATCTGTTTAACGACAAATAGTTATGGAATGGCCCTTTTCGTCACAACCAATGCAGCGTCTAAAAAGGTACAGGAGCCTGGCACTGCCTCTGCTGGGCCGATTTTTCCAAATTTTGACACAACATCCGCAATTCAATTTTGGAAAAAGTCAGAAAATTTAAAGACGCTAGCTCTAGTAGTAGTTTAGGAGCAGCATGCCAAAAAACACCGGGGGGGGGGCAGATTCTGCCCCCGGTTGTTTTTCACTTGCCGCTTCTAAACCGTTAGGCCTAGCGTCTTAAAACTTTGTGACTTTTCCTAACTTTGAATGGCGCGTGTTGTCAAAATTTTGAAAAAAATCGGGCCTGCAGGCGGTGCTAGGCTCCTGTTTTGAGGAGGGTGTTACGAATGCGGTTGTGTGGCGTATACTTCCTTCGTAGTTTGCGGTGCAATAAATGCGTCAGAAACATTTGCAATGCAATATGCATCATACATACTGGGATTATACATGTTTGTTGGCAGAGACGCACTCAGGTACACACAATGGGAGGCGATACCATACTTCAAATTAGGTCCAACTTCAAATTAGTCAGATGATAAAAGCGCTACTCGCATGGTGCCCCCACGTTGTTTTCCTGGATCCGCCTATGCGCAATATATTAAATTTATCAAATTACAGCAAGCACATGTGACGTTCATGTCGTCCCATATATATCCCATATAACAAAATAATACCCACATGTGACGTTCATGTCGTCCCAAACAATCACGAACAGCACAAATTTGTTAGAAAAAAATCCCCCCCATTTTACATCCCCTGAATACGCCTATAATTTCTTATTTTGGTATTTATCTTTTGGTATATTGAATACCAGTACATTTGAAGCTCAGAAACGTTTGGGGCATGCAAATCGGCCAAACCACATGGCCGCAACGACCTTTAAAAAACACCCATGTTTTTGATTTTTTGCCCCCTGGCCCCCATTTTTTTTTAGCAAAAAAGAAATTTCGGGCCCCTAAAAGAAAGATCTTGTCATGACGAATCGAATGGCGTTTTCCCATCGAAATCGACCGAGCGGTTCTCAAAATCTCTGGGGGGAGGCAGAATCTGCCCTCCCCGCAGGTTAACGTAATTTTGGCCGCCCGCAGGGCATAGGGTTAAGACTGAATTGAAATCCATTGGAAAGCCCGGCCGAAATCGTGTCGTAGTATCCTCGTACGATGAACCTCGCCCATTAGTCTTCGTTCCTGTTTATCCGACTGAATGAGTCTCGAGACGTCCTCGGAATAAATGGACTGAGACGGCGAGCGAGCGAGCGGGCCTGCCCAGTGAACTCTCCGATTGTTGTTGTCGGGCTAACGGCCGCTTGGTGCAGTCCTAGATTGAACGCCAGCGCACAAGTAGGCCGGCGGCGGCGGCGGACGGATAGTTGGACGTGGGGTGAGAGTTCCTCCCCGCTCGCTGGTCGGGGCCTGCTTCACACGGGACCGGAGGGCGGGGTCCGGCGGGACAGTAAAACTCGGAGCACTCTCACGTCCCAGCTCGTTACTGTCGGGTTTCCCCGGCTAGAGACCGTAACGGTTCGTGCACCCCTCCCCCCAGTTCCTCTGTAGGCCAGACTGCGTAAACCATGAACACTGGCGAACGGACAAAAAGCTGGTTTGGGGGCAACGCCCATAATTTATGACAACATTTATCCAAACTCATTGGATTTCACTTTATTGTACATCAAGAACTGGCTTCAAATGAACGTGCCATGAACGTTCTATTAGATTTCCTTTGAAACCAGATAATTTTCTAATTTTTTGGCACAATTTAGGTCGTTTTAGGGGAATAGCCCCAATGGTCCCCAGGAGCGCCCTCTGGTCCCCTGGAGCGCCCTCTGGCCACGTATAGACCACCATCACCAGGCGTGCGGCGTTCCTGGCATAACGAAGCGTGAAATTGTGCTCACATTAATGTCACCACGTGCCAAATGCGTTAACGTTTCCACCACAAAGACTGGCCTGGATCGCCGGCACCGCCATACATCGCGCTGCGCCACAGCAGTCGCACAAATCGCCCGTCCGCGGAGCACAAATCGCCCGTCCGCGGAGTACAAATCGCCCGTCCGCGGAGCACCAATCGCCCGTCCGCGGAGCACAAATCGCCCGCCCGCGGAGCACAAATCGCCCGTCCGCGGAGCACAAATCGGCCCGCTCGCGGAGCACAAATCGCCCGCCCGCGGAGCACAAATCGCCTGTCCGCGGAGCACAAATCGCCCGTCCGCGGAGCACCATCCGTCAGCACTCCGCAGCATCACAGCAGCGGGTAGCGGGTAGCGGGTAGCGGAAACGCAGCCGTGGCCGCTCGCTCCGGTCACCACACCACACCGCGCCGCGCCGCCGCCGCCGCCCGGACCGTACTCGGTGGAGCGTGGAGCCAGCGTGACTAGTGGCCGGCCAGCTGCCGTCTGGGCCGTTACCCGTGTGACCTCCACCGGTGGCCGGCTGACCTCGTGCCACGCGACGGTCGTGAGGCCGGCCACCCCACGCTGCGGTGTAACCCTCCCCCTCCCTGAACAGACCGGCATGTTTGAGTCTGAGTCTGAGTCTGAGTCTGAGTCTGAGTCTGGGTCTGAGTCTGAGTCTGAGTCTGAGTCTGAGTCTGAGTCTGAGTCTGAGTCTGAGTCTGAGTCTGAGTCTGAGTCTGAGTCTGAGTCTGAGTCTGAGTCTGAGTCTGAGTCTGAGTCTGAGTCTGAGTCTGAGGCTGAGTCTGAGTCTGAGTCTGAGTCTGAGTCTGGGTCTGGGTCTGAGTCTGAGTCTGAGTCTGAGTCTGAGTCTGAGTCTGAGTCTGAGTCTGAGTCTGAGTCTGAGTCTGAGTCTGAGTCTGAGTCTGAGTCTGAGTCGGCACACCGTGAATGGGATAGTGGATAGTGGACATTCCCTGTTGATAAACTGCCATCGAATGCATTTTAAATGGCTGTTGCGTCGCATTACGATTACTCCTTATGCAACAGTCCGATCATGATTCCATGCCGGTTACAATGATCGGTCGGTCACTTACCCCACTACTGTGGGGTATTTCATAGCACACTTTATAACTCGATTTGGTCCGTGCAATTAATCCACAAGACAGTTTTCGCGTACCATTCACAAACCATAACTCTTCCATCTGGTATCTAGTAACTGGCGAGGGTAATACAATCAATTTTGAAATATTAATATACCCGTCTGTTTTGAGTAGGGTGATAATCTGGTTCGACCAGTTCTTTCTTATTGTCTCAGGGGGTTTATAGGTCAGCATAACCAGTTTCAGACACGGTGTTTTTACGCTGTTCGTTGGACGGGTCATTGACTCTAGGTCGTCAGTTTCAGCTGACATTTATCGACGAACTCGCGACTAGTATGGCTAATTCTGTCACTTGTTTATCCCCAAGTTTGAGGAGTTTGACAGTGTTTACACACAGTCAGACAGTCTGATCATGTTTAGTCACACACTCTCAGTCATGCCACTATTAACAATGCATATGTGATTGTCATGTCTTTTTTTTTACTTCACTACCGGCTGCAACTCGTCCCTTGTTTTGCAAATAGCGGCCATTAGCTGGCTTGTTTATAGTGACATTTGGCCGACAGTTGACACTGCCACTGCCAGTTCAGCCTACCAGTTACCACACTCACTTGTCAGACACAGTCAGCGTCGATATTGTCCTAGGATGGATGTTTACCATTCGCATGATAAATATCTGCTGGTCTCTGTCGAATTGCAGGTATACTACCATCGCCTTCCCATATATTTGGCAATTACTGGCATCATTTATCATCTGTATTACTAAAACCATCTGACCTGGCTGCCGGTCCAATACCCACGGTAGACGATAACCATTGACCTGCTGACTGCTGATCCACTAACCAGGGAAGACACCGACCTCAGACCTGACCTCTGCCCCAGAGTTCAGAGGAGACAGTATCATCTGACCTAACAGCTGGCCCAATATCCCCGAAAGACAGCCACATCTGACATGACCCCTGCCCACAGATCCCGGGTCAGGCGTACGCCGGCCTCAGTAAGCATGTGGACTTCAGCTCCCTGCCGGAGCCGGGAGACCGGTTCGTTCTGGAGACGGTGGTCGGCGAGGGCACCTACGGCGAGGTTCACGCCGCCAGAGACCTGCACAGGAACGGTTAGTAGTCAGGAGAGTCTGTGCAGAGGAACGGTCAGAGGCAGGGCCGACGCAGGGAAGATTAGTGGTGGCAGGGGCCTGTAGAGGCTTTGATCAGTTGGCAATCAGAGGTCATCGCAAATGATCGGTGTTGCCGCACAAGAGCGTGTCTAGGTCCCGGACGACCCCGCAGACACGGGGTACTAGGCCACACCTTCCGGCCAGATCAGCCGGTATATCTCAGGCGCCACCGCTGGAAACTGGCCAGGTCTGACCTTCACCGCCACTGGGCGAACGCTAATGGTGTGGCCCACATCGTGGTCCACACCGTGCCGCAAAACATTAGCCAGGTAATGGCCATTAGAAACACCTGGTGTCGGGGATGATTTAATTTTGGCTTTAATTTCTTTCATTTTTACCAACTTTCTTGATGGGTGTACTTACTATGGCTAATTTCACTAGCATCACGAGACCAGCGTTGTAACTATCTCCTATTTTCGATCATACCTAAACACTAAAACACTACTTTTATCTTTGAATATATAAACTTAAAGGTAATAGGTTGCACCATTAAAGTTGTCTTGACATTGTGTTATACGGAGTATTTCGAGCTGAAAAAAACGAATATGGAATTTGTTTGGACGATAGATGGATATCCGTGAGAAAATGGGCATATTTCTCTTTTCTCCTTCATGGCCATAACCAACTTCATGACAATTATGACGCCATGCATATGGTAGCTTGGATATTGAAACTATTGCACACAATAACGACGGACTGTAGGCATATATACGCAGACTGCTTGTAACGTGAACAATCGTTGTGAGGACCTGACACAAGTTTCGGGAAATACAACTTCTTCGTTTAAAAGGGGCCCACTAGTCCTGTATCGAAATTACTTAGCGTAGCGAGGCAATTCTTTCACCACAACCCGTTTTCGATCTGCTCTACAAATCTGCTTCTCGGTTAAAAACTCCATGTTAAAGGTGAACTATTCCCTTTAATTAAACATTTTACCGGTCGACTGAAGCTACTGTCAGCTAGGCACTTGGAAACGTAGGATAACTAATTGGGACATGTGGAAAAATGAAACATAAGTGGCTATGATAAGGTAGAATTATAGTAACTGGTTCACATCTTTAATGCTATCAGTGTGTGAATAATGGGCAGCTGTGTCTGACGCAGCGGGCACAGGCATGTACAAACAATCACTAAATGTCGACAGTCATTTGTTGTCAAATGGACGTTACGAGCGCCTGCTTCAAACCGTACCGGGTGCTGCCTTCAGGTCAATATGTCGCCGTTAAGATCCTGGAAGACATCACGGACAACATTGAGGAGATTGAGGAGGAGTTTCTGGTCCTGCGGGACCTGTGTCGCCACCCCAACATCACCCAGTTCCACGGCATGTTCTTCAAGCCGGGTCGAACCCGCGACCACGACCAGCTATGGTTCGTCATGGAGGTAAGGATGGAGAGAGACGGTGTCTTCGTTTGACCTGACTCTCATGGAGGTAAGGATGGAGAGAGACGGTGTCTTCGTTTGACCTGACTCTCATGGAGGTAAGGATGTAAAGACGGTGTCTTCGTTTACCTTTTGGTTCGCCTTCTAGGTAATGGTGGATGGGCAATGTCGTCAGTCGACTGGACTGTAGCTCGCCAAGGAGGTAAGCATGGATCATAAAGAGACGATATTTTTGTTTGACTCGACGTCGCTTGAATGCAGCTCATATTAAATACATTTTCTACCGCCTAGACATCATCTAGCTGGGATGTTTTAACGGAGTCACACGAAGGTGACAAAAACACGCATTGCTTGAAACGGCCACCACTCCACTCTTATACGTGCCATCTGCAACCATCATCTGGCTATAATGGACTGTGGACTGTGGACTGTGGACTGTGGACTGTGGATTGTGGACTGTGGACTGTGGACTGTGGACTGTGGACTGTGGACTGTGGACTGTGGACTGTGGACTGTGGACTGTGGACTGTGGACTGTGGACTGTGGACTGTGGACTGTGGACTGTGGACTGTGGACTGTGTACTGTGTACTGTGTACTGTGGACTGTGGACTGTGGACTGTGGACTGTGGACTGTGGACTGTGGACTGTGGACTGTGGACTGTGGACTGTGGATTGTGGACTGTGGACTGTGGACTGTGGACTGTGGACTGTGGACTGTGGACTGTGGACTGTGGACTGTGGACTGTGGACTGTGGACTGTGGACTGTGGACTGTGGACTGTGGACTGTGGACTGTGGACTGTGGACTGTGGACTGTGGACTGTGGACTGTGGACTGTGGACTGTGGACTGTGGACTGTGGACTGTGGACTGTGGACTGTGGAATGTGGACTGGGGAATGTGGAATGTGGACTGTGGACTGTGGACTGTGGACTGTGGACTGTTGAATGTGGACTGTGGACTGTGGACTGTGGACTGTGGACTGTGGACTGTGGACTGTGGACTGTGGACTGTGGACTGTGGACTGTGGACTGTGGACTGTGGACTGTGGACTGTGGAATGTGGAATGTGGACTGTGGACTGTGGACTGTGGACTGTGGACTGTGGACTGTGGACTGTGGACTGTGGACTGTGGACTGTGGACTGTGGACTGTGGACTGTGGACTGTGGACTGTGGACTGTGGACTGTGGACTGTGGACTGACGGATGTGGTCTGGGTGCTGTGGAGTGTTGAGTGTGGAGTGTGACATGTGCAATGTGGGATGTGGAGTATGGAGACTGCCTGCCTAAGGCTGTAACCAGTGACCTGTTCTCTGTTGAGTATGCATCTCGGCTTGTGTCTGTGAACTGCAACCGACCGACTGCGGTGGTCTGTAGCGTGTGAGCTGTGGTGGTCTATAGTGTGTGAGCTGTGGCGGTCTGTAGTGTGCGAGCTGTGGCGGTCTGTAGTGTGTGAGCTGTGGCGGTCTGTAGTGTGGGAGCTGCGGTGGTCTGTAGTGTGTGAGCTGTGGCGGTCTGTAGTGTGTGAGCTGTGGCGGTCTGTAGTGTGTGAGCTGTGGTGGTCTGTAGTGTGTGAGCTGTGGTGGTATGTAGTGTGTGAGCTGTGGTGGTCTGTAGTGTGTGAGCTGTGGCGGTCTGTAGTGTGTGAGCTGTGGTGGTCTGTAGTGTGTGAGCTGTGGTGGTATGTAGTGTGTGAGCTGTGGCAGTCTGTAGTATGTGAGCTGGTAGCTGCGGCGGTCTGTAGTGTGTGAGCTGTGGTGGTCTGTAGTGTGTGAGCTGTGGTGGTCTGTAGTGTGTGAGCTGTGGCGGTCTGTAGTGTGTGAGCTGCGGTGGTCTGTAGTGTGTGAGCTGGTAGCTGCGGTGGTCTGTAATGTGTGAGCTGTGGTGGTATGTAGTGTGTGAGCTGTGGCGGTCTGTAGTGTGTGAGCTGGTAGCTGCGGTGGTCTGTAGTGTGTGGGCTGTGGTGGTCTGTAGTGTGTGAGCTGTGGTGATCTGTAGTGTGTGCGCTGCGGTGGTCTGTAGTGTGTGAGCTGTGGCGGTCTGTGGTGTGTGAGCTGTGGTGGTCTGTAGTGTGTGAGCTGTGGTGGTCTGTAGTGTGTGAGCTGTGGTGGTCTGTAGTGTGTGAGCTGTGGTGGTCTGTAGTGTGTGAGCTGGTAGCTGCGGTGGTCTGTAGTGTGTGAGCTGTGGTGGTCTGTGGTGTGTGAGCTGTGGTGGTCTGTAGTGTGTGAGCTGCGGTGGTCTGTAGTGTGTGAGCTGTGGTGGTCTGTAGTGTGTGAGCTGTGGTGGTCTGTAGTGTGTGAGCTGCGGTGGTCTGTAGTGTGTGAGCTGCGGTGGTATGTAGTGTGTGAGCTGCGGTGGTCTGTAGTGTGTGAGCTGTGATGGTCTGTAGTGTGTGAGCTGTGGCGGTCTGTAGTGTGTGAGCTGTGGTGGTCTGTAGTGTGTGAGCTGCGGTGGTCTGTAGTGTGTGAGCTGCGGTGGTCTGTAGTGTGTGAGCTGCGGTGGTCTGTAGTGTGTGAGCTGTGGTGGTCTGTAGTGTGTGAGCTGCGGTGTTCTGTAGTGTGTGAGCTGCGGTGGTCTGTAGTGTGTGAGCTGCGGTGGTCTGTAGTGTGTGAGCTGTGGTGGTCTGTAGTGTGTGAGCTGCGGTGGTCTGTAGTGTGTGAGCTGCGGCGGTCTGTAGTGTGTGAGCTGTGGTGGTCTGTAGTGTGTGAGCTGTGATGGTCTGTAGTGTGTGAGCTGTGGTGGTATGTAGTGTGTGAGCTGTGGCGGTCTGTAGTGTGTGAGCTGTGGTGGTATGTACTGTGTGAGCTGTGGCGGTCTGTAGTGTGTGAGCTGGTAGCTGCGGTGGTCTGTAGTGTGTGAGCTGTGGTGGTCTGTGGTGTGTGAGCTGTGGTGGTCTGTGGTGTGTGAGCTGTGGCGGTCTGTAGTGTGTGAGCTGCGGTGGTCTGTACTGTGTGAGCTGGTAGCTGCGGTGGTCTGTAGTGTGTGAGCTGCGGTGGTCTGCAGTGTGTGAGCTGCGGTGGTCTGTAGTGTGTGAGCTGGTAGCTGCGCCGGTCTGTAGTGTGTGAGCTGTGGTGGTATGTAGTGTGTGAGCTGTGGCGGTCTGTAGTGTTTGAGCTGTGGCGGTCTGTGGTATGTGAGCTGTGGCGGTCTGTGGTATGTGAGCTGTGGTGTTCTGTAGTATGTGAGGTGTGGTGGTCTGTAGTGTGTGGGCTGTGGTGGTATGTAGTGTGTGAGCTGCGGCGGTCTGTAGTGTGTGAGCTGTGGCGGTCTGTAGTGTGTGAGCTGCGGTGGTCTGTAGTGTGTGAGCTGTGGTGGTCTGTAGTGTGTGACCTGCGGCGGTCTGTAGTGTGTGAGCTGCGGTGGTCTGTAGTGTGTGAGCTGGTAGCTGCGCCGGTCTGTAGTGTGTGAGCTGTGGTGTTCTGTAGTGTGTGAGCTGTGGTGGTCTGTAGTGTGTGAGCTGCGGCGGTCTGTAGTGTGTGAGCTGCGGTGGTCTGTAGTGTGTGAGCTGGTAGCTGCGGCGGTCTGTAGTGTGTGAGCTATGGTGGTCTGTACTGTGTGAGCTGTGGTGGTCTGTAGTGTGTGAGCTGGTAGCTGTGGTGGTCTGTAGTGTGTGAGCTGGTAGCTGCGGCGGTCTGTAGTGTGTGAGCTGTGGTGGTCTGTAGTGTGTGAGCTGCGGTGGTCTGTAGTGTGTGAGCTGTGGTGATCTGTGGTGTGTGAGCTGCGGTGGTCTGTAGTGTGTGAGCTGTGGTGGTCTGTAGTGTGTGAGCTGTGGTAGTCTGTAGTGTGTCAGCTGGTAGCTGCGGTGGTCTGTAGTGTGTGAGCTGCGGCGGTCTGTAGTGTGTGGGCTGTGGGGGTCTGTAGTGTGTGAGCTGTGGCGGTCTGTAGTGTGTGAGCTGTGGCGGTCTGTAGTGTGTGAGCTGTGGTGGTCTGTAGTGTGTGAGCTGTGGTGGTTTGTAGTGTGTGAGCTGTGGTGGTCTGTAGTGTGGGAGCTGCGGTGGTCTGTAGTGTGGGAGCTGTGGCGGTCTGTAGTGTGTGAGCTGTGGTGGTCTGTAGTGTGTGAGCTGTGGTGGTCTGTAGTATGTGAGCTGCGGTGGTATGTAGTGTGTGAGCTGCGGTGGTCTGTAGTGTGTGAGCTGCGGTGGTCTGTAGTGTGTGAGCTGGGGTGGTATGTAGTGTGTGAGCTGCGGTGGTCTGTAGTGTGTGAGCTGTGGTGGTCTGTAGTGTGTGAGCTGCGGTGGTCTGTAGTGTGTGAGCTGTGGTGGTGTGTAGTGTGTGAGCTGTGGTGGTCTGTAGTCTGTGAGCTGTGGTGGTCTGTAGTGTGTGAGCTGCGGTGGTCTGTAGTGTGTGAGCTGCGGTGGTATGTAGTGTGTGAGCTGTGGTGGTCTGTAGTGTGGGAGCTGTGGTGGTCTGTAGTATGTAGTGTGTGAGCTGCGGTGGTATGTAGTGTGTGAGCTGCGGTGGTCTGTAGTGTGTGAGCTGTGGTGGTCTGTAGTGTGTGAGCTGCGGTGGTCTGTGGTGTGTGAGCTGTGGTGGTCTGTAGTGTGTGAGCTGTGGTGGTCTGTAGTGTGTGAGCTGTGGTGGTCTGTAGTGTGTGAGCTGTGTCGGTCTATAGTGTGTGAGCTACGGTGGTCTGTAGTGTGTGAGCTGGTAGCTGTGGTGGTCTGTAGTGTGTGAGCTGTGGTGGTCTGTAGTGTGTGAGCTGCGGCGGTCTGTGGTGTGTGAGCTGTGGTGGTCTGTAGTGTGTGAGCTGTGGCGGTCTGTAGTGTGTGAGCTGTGGTGGTCTGTAGTGTGTGAGCTGTGGTGGTCTGTAGTGTGTGAGCTGGTAGCTGTGGTGGTCTGTAGTGTGTGAGCTGGTAGCTGTGGCGGTCTGTAGTGTGTGAGCTGTGGTGGTCTGTAGTATGTGAGCTGTGGTGGTCTGTAGTGTGTGAGCTGTGGTGGTCTGTAGTGTGTGAGCTGGTAGCTATGGCGGTCTGTAGTGTGTGAGCTGGTAGCTGTGGCGGTTTGTAGTGTGTGAGCTGTGGCGGTTTGTAGTGTGTGAGCTGTGGTGGTCTGTAGTGTGTGAGCTAGTAGCTGTGGTGGTCTGTAGTGTGTGAGCTGGTAGCTGTGGCGGTATGTAGTGTGTGAGCTGTGGCGGTCTGTGGTGTGTGAGCTGCGGTGGTCTGTAGTGTGTGAGCTGTGGTGGTCTGTAGTGTGTGAGCTGCGGTGGTCTGTAGTGTGTGAGCTGCGGTGGTCTGTGGTGTGTGAGCTGTGGTGGTCTGTGGTGTGTGAGCTGTAGTGGTCTGTAGTATGTGAGCTGTGGCGGTCTGTGGTGTGTGAGCTGTGGCGGTCTGTAGTGTGTGAGCTGCGGTGGTCTGTAGTCTGTAGTATGTGAGCTGTGGTGGTCTGTAGTATGTGAGCTGTGGTGGTCTGTAGTATGTGAGCTGTGGTGGTCTGTAGTATGTGAGCTGTGGTGGTCTGTAGTGTGTGAGCTGTGGCGGTTTGTGGTATGTGAGCTGTGGTGGTCTGTAGTATGTGAGCTGTGGTGGTCTGTGGTGTGTGAGCTGTGGTGGTCTGTAGTGTGTGAGCTGTGGTGGTCTGTAGTGTGTGAGCTGTGGTGGTCTGTAGTATGTGAGCTGTGGTGGTCTGTAGTATGTGAGCTGTGGTGGTCTGTAGTGTGTGAGCTGTGGCGGTTTGTGGTATGTGAGCTGTGGTGGTCTGTAGTATGTGAGCTGTGGTGGTCTGTGGTGTGTGAGCTGTGGTGGTCTGTAGTGTGTGAGCTGTGGTGGTCTGTAGTGTGTGAGCTGTGTGGGTCTGTAGTATGTGAGGTGTGGTGGTATGTAGTGTGTGAGCTGTGGTGGTCTGTAGTATGTGAGCTGTGGTGGTCTGTGGTGTGTGAGCTGTGGTGGTCTGTAGTGTGTGAGCTGTGGTGGTCTGTAGTGTGTGAGCTGTGGTGGTCTGTAGTCTGTAGTGTGTGAGCTGCGGTGGTCTGTAGTCTGTAGTGTGTGAGCTGTGGTGGTCTGTAGTGTGTGAGCTGTGGTGGTCTGTAGTATGTGAGCTGTGGTGGTCTGTAGTATGTGAGCTGTGGCGGTTTGTGGTATGTGAACTGTGGTGGTCTGTAGTATGTGAGCTGTGGTGGTCTGTAGTATGTGAGCTGTGGTGGTCTGTAGTATGTGAGGTGTGGTGGTCTGTAGTGTGTGAGCTGTGGTAGTCTGTAGTGTGTGAGCTGTGGTGGTCTGTAGTGTGTGAGCTGTGGAAGTCTGTAGTGTGTGAGCTGCGGTAGTCTGTAGTGTGTGAGCTGTGGTGGTATGTAGTGTGTGAGCTGTGGCGGTCTGTAGTATGTGAGCTGTGATGGTCTGTAGTGTGTGAGCTGCGGTGGTCTGTAGTGTGTGAGCTGTGGTGGTCTGTAGTGTGTGAGCTGTGGTGGTCTGTAGTTTGTAGTGTGTGAGCTGCGGCGGTCTGTGGTGTGTGAGCTGTGGCGGTCTGTAGTCTGTGAGCTGCAGTGGTCTGTAGTGTGTGAGCTGCGGTGGTCTGTAGTGTGTGAGCTGTGGTGGTCTGTAGTATGTGAGCTGTGGCGGTCTGTGGTGTGTGAGCTGTGGTGGTCTGTAGTTTGTAGTGTGTGAGCTGCGGCGGTCTGTGGTGTGTGAGCTGTGGTGGTCTGTAGTCTGTGAGCTGCGGTGGTCTGTAGTGTGTGAGCTGCGGTGGTCTGTAGTGTGTGAGCTGTGGTGGTCTGTAGTATGTGAGCTGTGGCGGTCTGTGGTGTGTGAGCTGCGGTGGTCTGTAGTGTGTGAGCTGTGGTGGTCTGTAGTGTGTGAGCTGTGGTGGTCTGTAGTATGTGAGCTGTGGCGGTTTGTGGTGTGGGAGCTGCGGTGGTCTGTAGTGTGTGAGCTGTGGCGGTCTGTAGTGTGTAAGCTGTGGTGGTCTGTAGTGTGTGAGCTGTGGTGGTCTGTAGTCTGTAGTATGTGATCTGTGGTGGTCTGTAGTGTGGGAGCTGCGGTGGTCTGTAGTGCGTGAGCTGTGGCGGTCTGTAGTGTGTGAGCTGTGGTGGTCTGTAGTGTGTGAGCTGTGGTGGTCTGTAGTATGTGAGCTGTGGTGGTCTGTAGTATGTGAGCTGTGGTGGTCTTTAGTGTGTGAGCTGTGGCGGTGTGTAGTGTGTGAGCTGTGGAAGTCTGTAGTGTGTGAGCTGCGGTAGTCTGTAGTGTGTGAGCTGTGGTTACCTGTAGTGTGTGAGCTGTGGCGGTCTGTAGTATGTGAGCTGTGGCGGTCTGTGGTGTGTGAGCTGCGGTGGTCTGTGGTGTGTGAGCTGTGGCGGTCTGTAGTGTGTGAGCTGTGGTGGTCTGTAGTGTGTGAGCTGTGGCGGTCTGTAGTGTGTGAGCTGTGGTGGTCTGTAGTGTGTGAGCTGCGGTGGTCTGTAGTGTGCGAGCTGCGGTGGTCTGTAGTGTGTGAGCTGTGGTGGTCTGTAGTATGTGAGCTGTGGCGGTTTGTGGTGTGTGAGCTGTGGTGGTCTGTAGTCTGTAGTGTGTGAGCTCTGGTGGTCTGTAGTGTGTGAGCTGTGGTGGTCTGTAGTGTGTGAGCTGTGGTGGTCTGTAGTATGTGAGCTGTGGCGGTTTGTGGTGTGTGAGCTGTGGTGGTCTGTAGTATGTGAGCTGTGGTGGTCTTTAGTATGTGAGCTGTGGCGGTCTGTGGTGTGTGAGCTGCGGTGGTCTGTAGTGTGTGAGCTGTGGTGGTCTGTAGTGTGTGAGCTGTGGTGGTCTGTAGTATGTGAGCTGTGGCGGTCTGTGGTATGTGAGCTGTGGTGGTCTGTAGTGTGTGAGCTGTGGTGGTCTGTAGTGTGTGAGCTGTGGTGGTCTGTAGTGTGTGAGCTGTGGTGGTCTGTAGTCTGTAGTATGTGAGCTGTGGTGGTCTGTAGTCTGTAGTGTGTGAGCTGTGGTGGTCTGTAGTGTGTGAGCTGTGGTGGTCTGTAGTGTGTGAGCTGTGGTGGTCTGTAGTGTGTGAGCTGTGGTGGTCTGTAGTGTGTGAGCTGTGGTGGTCTGTAGTGTGTGAGCTGTGGTGGTCTGTAGTATGTAGTGTGTGAGCTGTGGTGGTCTGTAGTGTGTGAGCTGTGGTGGTCTGTAGTCTGTAGTGTGTGAGCTGCGGTGGTCTGTAGTCTGTAGTGTGTGAGCTGCGGTGGTCTGTAGTGTGTGAGCTGTGGCGGTCTGTAGTGTGAGAGCTGTGGTGGTCTGTAGTATGTAGTGTGTGAGCTGTGGTGGTCTGTAGTATGTGAGCTGTGGTGGTCTGTAGTATGTAGTATGTGAGCTGTGGTGGTCTGTAGTATGTAGTATGTGAGCTGCGGTGGTCTGTAGTGTGTGAGCTGTGGTGGTCTGTAGTGTGTGAGCTGTGGTGGTCTGTAGTGTGTGAGCTGTGGTGGTCTGTAGTGTGTGAGCTGTGGTGGTCTGTAGTCTGTAGTATGTGAGCTGTGGTGGTCTGTAGTGTGTGAGCTGTGGTGGTCTGTAGTATGTAGTATGTGAGCTGTGGTGGTCTGTAGTCTGTAGTGTGTGAGCTGCGGTGGTCTGTAGTGTGTGAGCTGTGGCGGTCTGTAGTGTGTGAGCTGTGGTGGTCTGTAGTGTGTGAGCTGTGGCGGTCTGTAGTGTGTGAGCTGTGGTGGTCTGTAGTGTGTGAGCTGTGGTGGTGTGTAGTGTGTGAGCTGTGGTGGTCTGTAGTCTGTAGTGTGTGAGCTGCGGTGGTCTGTAGTCTGTAGTGTGTGAGCTGTGGCGGTCTGTAGTATGTGAGCTGTGGTGGTCTGTAGTGTGTGATCTGTGGTGGTCTGTAGTATGTGAGCTGTGATGGTCTGTAGTGTGTGAGCTGTGGTGGTCTGTAGTCTGTAGTGTGTGAGCTGTGGCGGTCTGTAGTCTGTAGTGTGTGAGCTGTGGTGGTCTGTAGTGTGTGAGCTGTGGCGGTCTGTAGTATGTGAGCTGTGGTGGTCTGTAGTATGTAGTGTGTGAGCTGTGGTGGTCTGTAGTGTGTGAGCTGTGGTGGTCTGTAGTCTGTAGTGTGTGAGCTGCGGTGGTCTGTAGTGTGTGAGCTGTGGTGGTCTGTAGTGTGTGAGCTGTGGTGGTCTGTAGTGTGTGAGCTGTGGCGGTCTGTAGTGTGTGAGCTGTGGTGGTCTGTAGTGTGTGAGCTGTGGTGGTGTGTAGTGTGTGAGCTGTGGTGGTCTGTAGTCTGTAGTGTGTGAGCTGCGGTGGTCTGTAGTCTGTAGTGTGTGAGCTGTGGCGGTCTGTAGTATGTGAGCTGTGGTGGTCTGTAGTGTGTGAGCTGTGGTGGTCTTTAGTATGTGAGCTGTGGTGGTCTGTAGTGTGTGAGCTGTGGTGGTCTGTAGTCTGTAGTGTGTGAGCTGCGGTGGTCTGTAGTCTGTAGTGTGTGAGCTGCGGTGGTCTGTAGTGTGTGAGCTGTGGTGGTCTGTAGTGTGTGAGCTGTGGTGGTCTGTAGTGTGTGAGCTGTGGTGGTCTGTAGTGTGTGAGCTGCGGTGGTCTGTAGTGTGTGAGCTGTGGTGGTCTGTAGTGTGGGAGCTGTGGTGGTCTGTAGTATGTGAGCTGTGGCGGTCTGTGGTGTGTGAGCTGTGGCGGTCTGTAGTATGTGAGCTGTGGTGGTCTGTAGTGTGTGAGCTGTGGTGGTCTGTAGTATGTGAGCTGTGGTGGTCTGTAGTATGTGAGCTGTGGTGGTCTGTAGTATGTGAGCTGTGTCGGTCTGTGGTGTGTGAGCTGTGGTGGTCTGTAGTATGTGAGCTGTGGTGGTCTGTAGTGTGTGAGCTGTGGTGGTCTGTAGTGTGTGAGCTGTGGTGGCCTGTAGTATGTGAGCTGTGGTGGTCTGTAGTGTGGGAGCTGCGGTGGTCTGTAGTGTGTGAGCTGTGGCGGTCTGTAGTGTGTGAGCTGCGGTGGTCTGTAGTGTGAGAGCTGTGGTGGTCTGTAGTCTGTAGTATGTGAGCTGTGGCGGTCTGTAGTGGGTGAGCTGTGGTGGTCTGTAGTATGTAGTATGTGAGCTGTGGTGGTCTGTAGTCTGTAGTGTGTGAGCTGTGGCGGTCTGTAGTGTGTGAGCTGTGGTGGTCTGTAGTGTGTGAGCTGTGGTGGTGTGTAGTGTGTGAGCTGTGGTGGTCTGTAGTCTGTAGTGTGTGAGCTGCGGTGGTCTGTAGTCTGTAGTGTGTGAGCTGTGGCGGTCTGTAGTATGTGAGCTGTGGTGGTCTGTAGTGTGTGATCTGTGGTGGTCTGTAGTATGTGAGCTGTGGTGGTCTGTAGTGTGTGAGCTGTGGTGGTCTGTAGTCTGTAGTGTGTGAGCTGTGGCGGTCTGTAGTCTGTAGTGTGTGAGCTGTGGTGGTCTGTAGTGTGTGAGCTGTGGCGGTCTGTAGTATGTGAGCTGTGGTGGTCTGTAGTATGTAGTGTGTGAGCTGTGGTGGTCTGTAGTGTGTGAGCTGTGGTGGTCTGTAGTCTGTAGTGTGTGAGCTGCGGTGGTCTGTAGTGTGTGAGCTGTGGTGGTCTGTAGTGTGTGAGCTGTGGTGGTCTGTAGTGTGTGAGCTGTGGCGGTCTGTAGTGTGTGAGCTGTGGTGGTCTGTAGTGTGTGAGCTGTGGTGGTGTGTAGTGTGTGAGCTGTGGTGGTCTGTAGTCTGTAGTGTGTGAGCTGCGGTGGTCTGTAGTCTGTAGTGTGTGAGCTGTGGCGGTCTGTAGTATGTGAGCTGTGGTGGTCTGTAGTGTGTGAGCTGTGGTGGTCTTTAGTATGTGAGCTGTGGTGGTCTGTAGTGTGTGAGCTGTGGTGGTCTGTAGTCTGTAGTGTGTGAGCTGCGGTGGTCTGTAGTCTGTAGTGTGTGAGCTGCGGTGGTCTGTAGTGTGTGAGCTGTGGTGGTCTGTAGTGTGTGAGCTGTGGTGGTCTGTAGTGTGTGAGCTGTGGTGGTCTGTAGTGTGTGAGCTGCGGTGGTCTGTAGTGTGTGAGCTGTGGTGGTCTGTAGTGTGGGAGCTGTGGTGGTCTGTAGTATGTGAGCTGTGGCGGTCTGTGGTGTGTGAGCTGTGGCGGTCTGTAGTATGTGAGCTGTGGTGGTCTGTAGTGTGTGAGCTGTGGTGGTCTGTAGTATGTGAGCTGTGGTGGTCTGTAGTATGTGAGCTGTGGTGGTCTGTAGTATGTGAGCTGTGTCGGTCTGTGGTGTGTGAGCTGTGGTGGTCTGTAGTATGTGAGCTGTGGTGGTCTGTAGTGTGTGAGCTGTGGTGGTCTGTAGTGTGTGAGCTGTGGTGGCCTGTAGTATGTGAGCTGTGGTGGTCTGTAGTGTGGGAGCTGCGGTGGTCTGTAGTGTGTGAGCTGTGGCGGTCTGTAGTGTGTGAGCTGCGGTGGTCTGTAGTGTGAGAGCTGTGGTGGTCTGTAGTCTGTAGTATGTGAGCTGTGGCGGTCTGTAGTGGGTGAGCTGTGGTGGTCTGTAGTATGTAGTATGTGAGCTGTGGTGGTCTGTAGTCTGTAGTGTGTGAGCTGTGGCGGTCTGTAGTGTGTGAGCTGTGGTGGTCTGTAGTATGTGGGCTGTGGTGGTCTGTAGTATGTGAGCTGTGGTGGTCTGTAGTGTGGGAGCTGCTGTGGTCTGTAGTGTGTGAGCTGTGATGGTCTGTGGTGTGTGAGCTGTGGTGGTCTGTAGTGTGTGAGCTGCGGTAGTCTGTAGTGTGTGAGCTGTGGTGGTCTGTAGTGTGTGAGCTGTGGCGGTCTGTAGTGTGTGAGCTGTGGCGGTATGTAGTGTGTGAGCTGTGGCGGTCTGTAGTGTGTGAGCTGCGGTGGTCTGTAGTATGTGAGCTGTGGCGGTCTGTAGTGTGTGAGCTGGTAGCTGTGGTGGTCTGTAGTGTGTGAGCTGTGGTGGTCTGTAGTGTGTGAGCTGCGGTGGTCTGTAGTGTGTGAGCTGTGGCGGTCTGTAGTTTGTGAGCTGGTAGCTGTGGTGGTCTGTAGTGTGTGAGCTGTGGCGGTTTGTAGTGTGTGAGCTGTGGTGGTCTGTAGTGTGTGAGCTGTGGCGGTCTGTAGTGTGTGAGCTGCGGCGGTCTGTAGTGTGTGAGCTGTGGTGGTCTGTGGTGTGTGAGCTGTGGTGGTCTGTAGTGTGTGAGCTGTGGCGGTCTGTAGTGTGTGAGCTGTGGCGGTCTGTAGTGTGTGAGCTGTGGTGGTCTGTGGTGTGTGAGCTGTGGTGGTCTGTAGTGTGTGAGCTGTGGCGGTCTGTAGTGTGTGAGCTGTGGCGGTCTGTGGTGTGTGAGCTGTGGTGGTCTGTAGTGTGTGAGCTGGTAGCTGCGGTGGTCTGTAGTGTGTGAGCTGCGGTGGTCTGCAGTGTGTGAGCTGCGCCGGTCTGTGGTGTGTGAGCTGTGGTGGTCTGTAGTGTGTGAGCTGGTAGCTGTAGCGGTCTGTAGTGTGTGAGCTGCGGTGGTATGTAGTGTGTGAGCTGTGGTGGTCTGTAGTGTGTGAGCTGTGGTGGTCTGTAGTGTGTGAGCTGTGGTGGTTTGTAGTGTGTGAGCTGGTAGCTGTGGCGGTCTGTAGTGTGTGAGCTGCGGCGGTCTGTGGTGTGTGAGCTGTGGTGGTCTGTAGTGTGTGAGCTGGTAGCTGTGGCGGTCTGTAGTGTGTGAGCTGCGGCGGTCTGTGGTGTGTGAGCTGTGGTGGTCTGTAGTGTGTGAGCTGTGGTGGTCTGTAGTGTGTGAGCTGCGGTGGTCTGTAGTGTGTGAGCTGTGGTGGTCTGTAGTGTGTGAGCTGTGGCGGTCTGTAGTGTGTGAGCTGTGGCGGTATGTAGTGTGTGAGCTGTGGCGGTCTGTAGTGTGTGAGCTGTGATGGTCTGTAGTGTGTGAGCTGTGGCGGTCTGTAGTGTGTGAGCTGTGGTGGTCTGTAGTGTGTGAGCTGTGGCGGTTTGTAGTGTGTGAGCTGTGGTGGTCTGTGGTGTGTGAGCTGTGGTGGTCTGTAGTGTGTGAGCTGGTAGCTGCGGTGGTCTGTAGTGTGTGAGCTGCGGTGGTCTGCAGTGTGTGAGCTGCGCCGGTCTGTGGTGTGTGAGCTGTGGTGGTCTGTAGTGTGTGAGCTGGTAGCTGTAGCGGTCTGTAGTGTGTGAGCTGCGGTGGTATGTAGTGTGTGAGCTGTGGTGGTCTGTAGTGTGTGAGCTGTGGTGGTCTGTAGTGTGTGAGCTGTGGTGGTCTGTAGTGTGTGAGCTGGTAGCTGTGGCGGTCTGTAGTGTGTGAGCTGCGGCGGTCTGTGGTGTGTGAGCTGTGGTGGTCTGTAGTGTGTGAGCTGGTAGCTGTGGCGGTCTGTAGTGTGTGAGCTGCGGCGGTCTGTGGTGTGTGAGCTGTGGTGGTCTGTAGTGTGTGAGCTGGTAGCTGTGGCGGTCTGTGGTGTGTGAGCTGTGGTGGTCTGTAGTGTGTGAGCTGTGGAAGTCTGTAGTGTGTGAGCTGCGGCGGTCTGTACTGTGTGAGCTGCGGTGGTCTGTAGTGTGTGAGCTGCGGTGGTCTGTAGTATGTGAGCTGTGTCGGTCTGTGGTGTGTGAGCTGTGGTGGTCTGTAGTATGTGAGCTGCGGTGGTCTGTAGTGTGCGAGCTGCGGTGGTCTGTAGTGTGTGAGCTGCGGTGGTCTGTAGTGTGTGAGCTGCGGTGGTCTGTAGTGTGTGGTGGTAGACCACCACACTACGTGTGGTGGTCTACCAACTATTCGCTTCAACTTTGCAATTGTATCAATCCGACATATAGACCGGCACAGAGTCTTCTCGACATTGTGGCCACCACCTTTCCTGCTCGTGTGAAGCGATCTGGAGTCACGAGGTGTCACTACGGAAGTCCACATGATATTACTCGTGTCGTAGTACGTCCTGGTGGTCACTCGGTCCGCTCGAGCCGTGTCACATTATGTCGCAACCTCAAATCCATCGACACCGAAGAACTTAATGACCGACTTGCAAACCAAGACTGGTCTGATATCCTTCAAACTGACTGCACAACTGAAAAATGGCAGGTCTTCCTGCGAATTTTTCTGACCATCCTAGACACAGTCGCACCTGTCAGACGTGTTCGTTCTCGACCGACAGGGGCGCCACCGATTACCTCAGACACGAGATCACTTCTTGATCGCCGGCAACAGTCTATCCGACGTAGGTCACCTGACTACAAAGAAATTAACAGGCTGTGCCGCGCCGCAATTCGCAGGGATTGTGATGCGCATTTTCAACGTGAACTCGCCAATGCGAAACCTCACGATCTGTGGCGCGTGTTGCGACCACTCATCGGGACCAATTCACAATCCACAAACATGCCAAACATCACAGCTGACGCTCTTAACAATTACTACGTGTCTGTCGGGCCGACCACCGCTGCTGCTGTTCCGCCACCGACCAGCCCACTCCCGATCAGGCTGACGCGTGTCTGCAGCAGCCGGTTTGAGGTTTTGCCCATCGATATTGACACCTTGTATTCTACTGTTCTTGGCATGAAGGGATCCACTTCAACTGGAACTGATGGCGTGAGTGTCCGTATGATCCAGACATTTTTCACAGGGCTCGGATATCCCTTACTCAATATTGTCAACACATGTCTAATAACATGCGACATCCCTCAGTCGTGGAAACACGCTCTTGTGACGCCAGTGCCTAAGGGCAAAGGCTCAAGTGAACCCAAGAACACCAGGCCTATTTCCATTCTACCTGCTGCTATGAAAATCGTCGAACGTGTTGTGCAAAACCAACTCGTTACTTACCTTGAAGACTGCCACCTCCTCTCTGACGCGCACCACGGATACAGAAGGCGCCATTCGACTGAGACAGCGCTGCACGTTGTCACAGATAGAGTACTTAGAGCGATGGACCGCGGTGAGGTGTCGATTCTTGTTCTATTGGATCTGTCCAAGTGTTTTGATGTAGTGCCTCATGAAGAGCTTCTGCAGAAGTTATCTCTGTACGGCATCGACAACCGGTGGTTTCATAGCTACCTCACCGGCCATACGCAACAGGTACAGCTGCGAAGTAGGACTGGCGACAGCAGGGCCCTCTCTCAGACCAAGCCTAACAATATCGGTGTGTTTCAGGGGGGTTCTCTGAGCTGTATACTGTTTATGCTGTATGCGAATGAGCTGAGCCTCTATGTACCCGATAGTGTGACGGTTGTACAATT
Source organism: Chirona hameri (assembly GCA_036785665.1). Classification (NCBI taxonomy): domain Eukaryota; kingdom Metazoa; phylum Arthropoda; class Thecostraca; order Balanomorpha; family Balanidae; genus Chirona; species Chirona hameri. The sequence goes on from JAXIVJ010001046.1 coordinate 49,451, forward strand.
CGCCGATGACACCCAGCTCTTGATTAGCGGGAAGAAAAGTGTTATTAAGTTACTGGTCAGGACTATGGAAGACGCGTTGTCATGGCTGTATCAGTGGTTTTGTGCGAATGGCATGAAAGTTAATGCTGCCAAAACTCAAATGGTTGTGTTAGGTACCCCTGCTATGCTCAGGAATATGCCACCTGTTGTGATTAGCTTTTGTGGCTCATCTGTGCAGGACAGTCGTGTCATCAAAAACCTCGGTATAACCATGGATCGTCATCTAAACTACCAGTCGCATATTGACAACATCACTAGGAAGTGTACGGGTGTGTTGATGGCCCTCAACCACGCTAGACATGTTATCCCTAGATCTGCCATGATACCGATCGTCCAGGGCCTCGTGATATCAATTGTGAGGTACGGAATATCTGTCTACGGTACGTGTGGCGAGCTTCAAATGCGCAGGGTGCAGAAGATCCTGAACTTCTGTGCTCGGGTGGTCACCGGACGGCGTCGGTACGATCACGTGTCTGATGTATTCCGATATTTGCGATGGATGAGCGCCGGTGAGTTGATGTACTATCACAGGTTATGTACGGTCCATAATGTGATTGCTACTGGACTACCTAGAGCACTCTCTGACACCATAGGAGAAACCGGCGATCAACGTCACACCCACGGAACCAGGAACTCAACTTCAATCACCTTGCCACAAATAAGAACTGAAACCGGTCGCAAAACACTCAGCTACAGTGCGGTGCTCTCCTACAACCAACTGTCATTTGCACCACACAATACGCCTACGGCTTTCAGACGACAACTGAAGCAACACATGGCACAGCGCGGTTTGCATATGTAACTTGGATGGTCATGAGTTCTGGTGGTATTGTGCGTGTGTTGCGATCTGATGTGTGAACTGTAAATGTGTATTTGAGTGCATGTATTTGTGAGCCCATCTCAACCCTTATGTATCATGACGTGTAATAATGAAAAGCCACTGAGGTGGATTTATTACTAAATACACGAATCTGAATCTGAATCTGTGTGAGCTGTGGCGGTCTGTAGTGTGTGAGCTGTGGTGGTCTGTAGTGTGTGAGCTGGTAGCTGTGGCGGTCTGTAGTGTGTGAGCTGCGGTGGTATGTAGTGTGTGAGCTGTGGTGGTCTGTAGTGTGTGAGCTGTGGCGGTCTGTAGTGTGTGAGCTGTGGTGGTCTGTAGTGTGTGAGCTGGTAGCTGTGGCGGTCTGTGGTGTGTGATCTGCGGTCGCCTGTGGTCTATGACCGCGGCTGGGTCTGAGACTGCGGCTGGTCGTCTGTGGCGATCTGCGGTGTGAGACCGCTCCCGAAGCACCCATCTGCCGCCCGGCGGCCGGCACTCAGCAGCATGAACAGCCGCCCCACCGCAGCTGTTATATCCTGCCTCCCCGGCACGGCCGAGACGGCCGGACTGCCCGGTCACTGACCTGTCTGAGTGGCGGCCCGCGGCGGGCGGCGGAGGACGCTGCCCCGACTGAGGGGGAGGGAGGACGCTGCCCCGACTGAGTGGCGTCGGAGGACGCTGCCCGACTGAGTGGGGAGAGAGGACGCTTCCCCGACTGAGTGGCGTCGGAGGACGCTGCCCCGACTGAGTGGGGAGAGAGGACGCTTCCCCGACTGAGTGGCGTCGGAGGACGCTGCCCCGACTGAGTGGCGGTGGAGGACGCTGCCCCGACAGAGTGGCGTCGGAGGACGCTGCCCCGACTGTGTGGCGGCGGGCGGACGCTGCCCCGACTGAATGGGGAGGGAGGACGCTGCCCCGACTGAGTGGGGAGGGAGGACGCTGCCCCGACTGAGTGGCGGCGGAGGACGCTGCCCCGACTGAGTGACGTCGGAGGACGCTGCCCCGACTGAGTGGGGAGGGAGGACGCTGCCCCGACTGAGTGACGTCGGAGGACGCTGCCCCGACTGAGTGGGGAGGGAGGACGCTGCCCCGACTGAGTGGGGAGGGAGGACGCTGCCCCGACTGAGTGGCGTTGGAGGACGCTGCCCCGACTGAGTGACGTCGGAGGACGCTGCCCCGACTGAGTGGGGAGGGAGGACGCTGCCCCGACTGAGTGGCGGCGGAGGACGCTGCCCCGACTGAGTGGCGGTGGAGGACGCTGCCCCGACTGAGTGGCGGCGGAGGACGCTGCCCCGACAGAGTGGCGTCGGAGGACGCTGCCCCGACTGAGTGGCGGTGGAGGACGCTGCCCCGACAGAGTGGCGTCGGAGGACGCTGCCCCGACTGAGTGGCGGTGGAGGACGCCGTCCCGCCTGGAATGGCGGCGGGCGGCGGAGGACCGGAGGACGCTGCCCCGCCTGGAGTGGTGCGAGTGTCGGGAGGAGGTGGAGTGGCGCGGGGTGGACGGAGGCTACGGCGGTACAGGTAGCCTGAGGTCAGCAATTCGCTCCACCATCCGGGACGATATGACTGGCCGGCTGCTCTGTCAAGCCAGGAGTTGCATCGTGATGGCTATGCAACAGGTTGAGTGGGAATGCGAATCTACAAACAAAATCAACACCAGCTGTCAGTAAAACAGTAAGCTTAAGCTGGTCTGGATTTGAAATGGACGTTTTTAATGATATGTTTTTGTGTCTCAGAAAAACGTAAACCTTGCCGGTTTGAAAATCCATTGAATTTGCAATAAAATCAGGTTCCCTCTGTTCCCTGATAACTTCGGCTGTTTGAGTTGGTTTAACCACGGTTAATTATATTGAAGCCGTTAAGTGAGGTCTACAAATTGCTATGGTAGGTATTGCTCATCGGCATCGCAGTGAAATACACCTCCAATAACTTTTCCAGTTTGATTTGTCTGATCGGGATACCTACAAACTGCTGTCAGCGTCAATGACAGGCCCGCTATGTCATGGACGAGCTGTGGTGAATGTGGCGTCGAATCCATCACTTTCATCCTGATCCGGGGGAATACCGGCGGGTAGACCCTGTCAGAACGGAAGACAGACAGATCACAGTCACCAAATTAGAAAGACGTATCATAGCCAACACATGGAGGATGACAGGTCACAGTCACCGATTCTGGAGAGTTCGAACCTCGTTGGTGGTAACTGCATTATTATTCATCAAAAGTATACAAAACATGAGTTGCACCATTCAGCGATGTCTTTTTCATTGTATAGACTGCTTCGGAAAAACTCTGAACATTTCCAAAAACTTCAGATGTGCAATGCGAAACCTTGGCTCAACTGATGTCAAAAATTATTTTCCGATATTCGTTAAAAACGATATGTAAGCCAATCTGAGCCCACTTTGGGAGTCGTATAATTCAGCCTTATCCATCGGATCCGATTATCAACTCGGCGGAATAGTCTAGTCCATTCCATACAGGAATTCGCCCACATCCCACCCGTCGTTTTGTCTACGCTAATCCGCTGTGCACCAGTTTCCGGCCGGGCGCGGCAGCTCGTGACGTCATAGCTGAGCGCGGCGGGCACCGGCGCAGTGTGACAAACATGGCGCCTCAGTGCGCCGCGGACGCGCCGGCAGCCAATGAAAGCGGTGCTCGGCGCTCACAGCCGCACGGAGATCGTCACCGGCGGTCGTTGTGGCGCCTTCAATAGGTCATTGTGGCTGACTGTACAGGCACAGTGTGCGCCCCGTCCGCTCCACTCACCACCGGACTGTTGTTGCTCCGGCGCGATGTGTCTCGCCGAGACGCCGACACGGGGTCAGGAGAGATACGGTGCGCCTCGCCCCGTGACCCGGTCGTGACTTGGCTCGTGACTCGGTCGTGATGTCTGAGTCACGCCCGGGAGTGGGTCGTGACCCCGAGCCATGGTGGTGAACAGGTCATATGACTCATGCAAGGAGGCTGCGTGAACCCTCACAGACCCACTGTAGAACCGTCGCGGGCCCACCAAGTGTCCCCTCTCTCTGGAAGCTGTAGCCTCGCTTCCAAACGCCGACCCATTGCGGAGCTCCACAGCCGCACGCCGCTCCATCAGGTCCGCTCGTCCAGACCGGACCGGACGCGGCAGTGGACGCCGTGACCACTGCCGCCGCACTATAGTGCAACTGTAGCTCATCCTTAGCCTCTGGCGCGCCGGAGGCTACGGAAGGCCACCTGAGGGCCGCTCTGCCGACCATCTGGTCAGCGCGATAGTCGGGCCGGGTGGCAAAGCACGCAGGGAAAGTGAGCGACTTCCCTCCGGACAGGCGTCCGTCGGTCAGGTGCGATCCGCGCCATTAGCGGTTTGCTGATTGGTGTCCTGCGAGGCGGAGGAGCCGATCGCACTGAAATCGGACCGCGGGCTGACCGCGGTCCGATTTCAGCGGGGATCGGACCGCGGGCTGTTGTGGGTTACGTCACTGTGGTGAAACCGATACCGTCCCCCGGCGCCAGGTGGCGGTCGGGAGTGGCTCAGGAAGTGATGGTCCCTTCCTGTCGCCCGCACGTACTACTCGCGTGTCCTGTAGGCCGGTGGTGCTACTTTCGGTTATTTACCTGTCGCCTCACGCGTCTCACACATGTATGTTCTGTCGCAACATCTCTCACGCGTATGGTCCATCTAATTTAGCGATGTTGAAACAAAACCACCAATTTAGTATCGATTCAGTGGGCGAAAGATAATTCAAAAGATGTGGAGGGACTCATATGGGGTAGGCAGGGGCGTCGCCACGGATTTTTGAGTGAGGGGGGGGGGGACGAAGCGCCGAATGAACCATCAGTAAGGTTCGCGACAATGCCAAGGAAAATCAGTTTTTACCTTTCAATTTGTACTTAGGAACGCAATTTTTAGGTGTATTTTTAGGTGTATTCAAGTGACTTTATATTTGATAGGCACTGCCAGGCGATTCGCTCATCGCTGTTTGGGATACATATCACAGCTATTTGTGTTACATAGAGAGCTTTTCATACTAATTATAAGAAGTGACGGCCACCTGAGGTGTCCGTCTGCCCTTTCGGATGTCACCCGATTGCTTAATAACTCCGCATACCTTGCAGTCAAAACCGCGAAATTTGGCATGTTAGTGGGATGTAGGGTCGCACTATCGTAGGCAAATTTTCCGTCGATCCATGATCGCAATAGAGTGCAATTATAATTATGAAATTAATATGCCGTGAATATCATACATTATATGCGCCACCTGGCCGCCACTGGACTGGCTTTTTTATTTTGCTTTCGGGAGACACTGGCTCGGTGGTCATGGGGGTCAGGATCAGGGGTTTGATAGATATTTAGGTCGGCGATGCGATACAAGGCAACGTCTCTGGCATGTTTTTTGTCTATCTTTTGCATAAGCTCAGCGCATCTCACTGTTCTGCATGCTGACCGACCTCGGGTGCCCGTAACTGTACCAGGAGGACGGATCGCCCCGGAACCGGTGACTGCCGCCGGCTCGTTGTGCGGGGTAGTCGTGTGTGGACGGCTGGCCGAAACGGATGCGGATCAAGAAACTCATGTACTTGGAGTAATGGATGAAGTAGTTATCCGAAAACTACCTCAGTTAGCAAACTTCAAACGCTTTCAGGCAGAACTTAACGAAATTGCTTGCATATTTTATTTTATCAATTTAGTCCAAAGCGCCTTTTGAATGGATAGATTTCCGAGGTCAAGGCCCGGCATAAACAGTTTGATTACCGTGCGGAGCGAGGTCTTCTGTCAACTAGGGGGGCAAATATACGTATGACCGGCACGACCGTAGCCATGGTTTTCAGAAGCTTATTTCTTTGCAGCTATTCGGTCGAAGTGACTGAAAACTTGCGCACAAAAACGTTAATGTCGTGAAACTATCTGCCGGTGTTTACTTTAAACCAGCACAAAGTGTGTCTAAACAACAAATATGGCACATTAACTGCCCGTTTTTCTGCTACCGTAATTTCATTTAAATTCCTGTCAACTTCCCTCCAGAAAAGTACAAATATTGTCCTTATCCCTTCAATTCTTCTATGGCACTGATACTTTTTTTCCTAATGCTTATTGAGACCTGCAATATTTCCGAACAAAGTATGGATTTATTTCTCCTAAACTGGGGGGACAATCCCCTCATTCTGACGACCGGGGGGCGGTGCACCCCCCCCCCCCGTCCCCTCCCCCTACGGCGACGCCCTTGGGGTAGGGTTATCGGTATAACTGCTCGTTTTCTTGCTAAATTGTATAGCTTCTCATGAACCAGCCTGCTTTTGCTGGCATGTTTCTGAGTTTTAACAACTGTTCTTCCGATACGCTGCACAAATGTTTGCCCAATCTCTAGTAGCCAGCATTATGTAAGTCATTTCGTCCATGGCGAAGAAGCTGCCACTTCCGATTCTCCTCTACTAGTCCTTCTCCTCATCTAGCTTTCCTCCCCCATGGCGGCGCAGCTCGGCGCAGATCGGTGCCCCTTTGTCACGTCGTGACGTCGGCACGCGTCACGCGTCACTCAGACAGCCGGGCGTGACGAGGCGACCTCCTGCCGGCTGGGTGCGGCGGGGGCGGCAGGGGCGGAGAAGGGGTGGAGAAGGGGCGGAGAAGGGGCGGAGAAGGGGCAGAGAAGGGGCGGAGAAGGGGCGGAGAAGGGGCGGAGAAGGAGGGGTGGACACTGAGGAGCCATGTTCGGACCGCTAACACAGCAGTGGGTGGACACTGAGGGGCCATGTTCGGACCGCTAACACAGCAGTGGGTCGCCAGCGGTGGCCGGCGCGGCCACGGTCTGCCGCGGCCGAGTCGACGGAGTCACGATGTGTAACGTGTTGTGACGGCGTGTGACGGTGTGTGACGGTGTTGTATTGTGACGGTTTTGTGGTGGTATTGTGACGAAAACATGCAAAAAACACACGCAAACATGACTCGCAAAGTTCAGGGTTAAGCTGTTACATTCAGTCATTAGCCGATCGTGTGGCCTAGGTGACGCACATTTATCAGCTACTTAGATCCAGGGCGAAATGAGCATAATATCGTGTTTTTCATGCACGAGTACTATCGTTGTTTGTTTTAAAGTCAGGCGCTCTGGTGGACTGAAATTATATTAGTTTGAAAGATGTTGTCCATTTAACAAACCTCTATGACATGCAAAACAAATCCATGTATGTATGTATTAACGTAAACAGGCCGTTCCACACGACAGGGTTATTCTTCAGTCTTCCATACATGAACATACAAATGAGCTAAAAAAAATCCCTGTTTTCCAGACATCGTAAAATGATTGAGCAAGTGTAAAATTTAATGGGCGACAACTGCGATTCAGAACACACTGAGCTAAAATATGCGCATTGTATGAATGGCTAGCCCTATACAAGAATGTTCGCTTTCCGTGATTGTTCCTAGGTCGAGGCAGGGCTAGTTTCGATTTCTGTTTCGATTTCTGCTTGTTTTCGATTTCTGTTGTTTTCTGATTTATGTTTCGATTGTCGGGTATCACGCTCCAGTATTTCGTAGTTGAACTGGATACGCGACGCCAACGACGAAGGTTTCGCACTAGTTATAACCTTATGCAACATGCACAAGGAGTATTTGACTAAATCTAACGCATTTAGCCAACCTAATTCACGCAATACATCAGAGATGTCGTCGTATTTCCTGCGTCCTGGTATGACTCTGCGGCAAAATTTAAGATTCTTTGGATGTTTTTAAGAGACGTCACACTGGCACTGCCATAAACTTGTGCACAGTATATCACATGTGATAGCACAAGACAATCGGCAATGCGCGGCAACACTTCAGCGGGCAAGACATGGCTTAATCCTATCAAAATTCCAAAGCAACGATCGGTGATGTTTTTTATATGATATTCCGATGACAATGTTTCATCCATCACCACACCTAAATTGTTGACTTTGTTGGAACATTGCATTTTCTCTCCCATAAAATAAAATACTGGGGGCCGCGCAATACGCTTTAACTGCCTCCTGTCTCCGCACAAAATCAATTCAGTTTTTGCCGCATTAACCTTCATCATGCCATGTTGTTGGAACCACGTTGACATCGTTACTACTATCGTTGCGTATATGACAATTATGCGCATTATCTGTATTGCTTTTACTGTAACAGACCCAACCGTTGACTTTAGAAATGGCCGCTGACAATGTACTATGCCCAAAACCCAGACCATGTGACAATGTTTCCTTTGTCATGTCACATGCCACGTGTTATCTCGTTCGCGCCTCATCGTGCTGACGTCATGCTGAAAGTGCGCGCTAAAGAGCGTTACCGGCGCTTGAAAGCGCTCATATGCACAAGCAGCAAGGAAAATCCAGTGCTGACTCTGACTTTTTGTGGGATGATGGTTTTAAAAAGCGATAAATGCTAACCGCCGTGCTGGTTTTTGTTTCACTCCTGGTGGTATTGCTACTTTCCCACTCGTCAGCAGCATGGCTTGGGAAAGTTGCCAGCTCATTTTACTAAGACAATACCTGTCGCCACCAATTGGTGCATTAGTACAGCTTCCGCACCAGGACGTTGTACATTTGTCGGACATTTTCACTGAGACTAAACGTTTCTTCACTGCTGGGCTAGAGTCAATATTTACGTTAAGTGCCCTTTTATGCCATTACACCACTTTATTCACTTTAATTATTTTATTTCAAACACATATTTGTCATTACTTCAGCAGTTCTTCTGGGAATTTCTTACTTTTACTGACCATTTAGCACCCGAAAAATATAACTTAAGCTCTGCATATATTAATCCCAATCAGTATCTGCACAGTAACCATCAGCCCTGGAGCACCTCCTGGAACTCCTGGAACTGGTCCTCTCAACTGTGCACGTTGTCTTTCCGTCGATGTTGCATTCTGCTGTTTTGCTGCGCATTGGACTGCTCCGGCCTGGTGGCAGCGCACTGTGGCCAGGATGGGTGCCAGATGGTGGCAGCTGCACCACTGCACCACTGCACCAGTGATGGTCAGGGCCACCGAGACACAGACACTGCAGTTATGCATGGCCATCGCACCGGCTGGCATGCTGTGATGCTGGTGTCATGCTGTCACCGGCTGTCATGATGTGATGCTGGTGTCATGCTGTCACCGGCTGTCATGCTGTGATGCTGGTGTCATGCTGTCACCGGCTGTCATGCTGTTCCAATCGCTCTGATCTGCTGCTCAGTTCCTCTGATTATCCCTGCGTTGTTCCCTTCTCAGCTATGTGACGGCGGCTGCTCAGTTCCTCTGATTAGCCCTGCGATGTTCCCTTCTCAGCTATGCGACGGCGGATCCGTCACCTCTGATTAGCCCTGCGATGCTCCCTTCTCAGCTATGTGACGGCGGATCCGTCACCTCTGATTAGCCCTGCGATGCTCCCTTCTCAGCTATGTGACGGCGGCTCCGTCACCTCTGATTGATGCTCCCTTCTCAGCTATGCGACGGCGGCTGCTCAGTTCCTCTGATTAGCCCTGCGATGTTCCCTTCTCAGCTATGTGACGGCGGATCCGTCACCTCTGATTAGCCCTGCGATGCTCCCTTCTCAGCTATGTGACGGCGGCTCCGTCACCTCTGATTGATGCTCCCTTCTCAGCTATGTGACGGCGGCTGCTCAGTTCCTCTGATTAGCCCTGCGTTGTTCCCTTCTCAGCTATGTGACGGCGGATCCGTCACCTCTGATTAGCCCTGCGATGCTCCCTTCTCAGCTATGTGACGGCGGATCCGTCACCTCTGATTAGCCCTGCGATGCTCCCTTCTCAGCTATGTGACGGCGGATCCGTCACCTCTGATTAGCCCTGCGATGCTCCCTTCTCAGCTATGTGACGGCGGCTCCGTCACCTCTGATTGATGCTCCCTTCTCAGCTATGTGACGGCGGCTGCTCAGTTCCTCTGATTAGCCCTGCGTTGTTCCCTTCTCAGCTATGTGACGGCGGCTCTGTCACCTCTGATTGATGCTCCCTTCTCAGCTATGTGACGGCGGCTGCTCAGTTCCTCTGATTAGCCCTGCGTTGTTCCCTTCTCAGCTATGTGACGGCTGCTCAGTTCCTCTGATTAGCCCTGCGATGCTCCCTTCTCAGCTATGTGACGGCGGCTCCGTCACCTCTGATTATCCCTGTGTTGTTCCCTTCTCAGCTATGTGACGGCTGCTCAGTTCCTCTGATTAACCCTGCGTTGTTTGTTCCCTTCTCAGCTATGTGACGGCGGCTCCGTCATCTTTGATTAGCCCTGCGTTGTTCCCTTCTCAGCTCTGTGACGGCGGCTCCGTCACCTCTGATTAGCTCTGCGTTGCTCCCTTCTCAGCTATGTGACGGCGGCTGCTCTGATCTGCTGCTCAGTTCCTCTGATTAACCCTGCGTTGTTCCCTTCTCAGCTATGTGACGGTGGCTCCGTCACCGACCTGGTCCAATGGCTGGCGAAGAGCGGCAACACGCTGACAGAGATGCAGATCGCCTACATCCTCAAGGAGACCATCAAGGTGAGTGCTGCGCGCGCTCCCGTCTCTGTGACGGCGTATAATTCTCGGTAGGCGGACGTCCGTCTCTGTGACGGCGTGTAATTCTCGGTAGGCAGACGTCCGTCTCTGTGACGGCGTGTAATTCTCGGTAGGCGGACGTCCGTCTCTGTGACGGCGTGTAATTCTCGGTAGGCGGACGTCCGTCTCTGTGACGGCGTATAATTCTCGGTAGGCGGACGTCCGTCTCTGTGACGGCGTGTAATTCTCGGTAGGCAGACGTCCGTCTCTGTGATGGCGTGTAATTCTCGGTAGGCGGACGTCCGTCTCTGTGACGGCGTGTAATTCTCGGTAGGCGGACGTCCGTCTCTGTGACGGCGTGTAATTCTCGGTAGGCAGACGTCCGTCTCTGTGACGGCGTGTAATTCTCGGTAGGCGGACGTCCCTCTCTGTGACGGCGTGTAATTCTCGGTAGGCGGACGTCCGTCTCTGTGACGGCGTGTAATTCTCGGTAGGCGGACGTCCGTCTCTGTGACGGCGTGTAATTCTCGGTAGGCGGACGTCCGTCTCTGTGACGGCGTGTAATTCTCGGTAGGCAGACGTCCGTCTCTGTGACGGCGTGTAATTCTCGGTAGGCGGACGTCCGTCTCTGTGACGGCGTGTAATTCTCGGTAGGCAGACGTCCGTCTCTGTGACGGCGTGTAATTCTCGGTAGGCAGACGTCCGTCTCTGTGACGGCGTGTAATTCTCGGTAGGCGGACGTCCGTCTCTGTGACGGCGTGTAATTCTCGGTAGGCAGACGTGCAGCCTCCAGCCGGCAGTGGGTCGCTACGCTCTACTGCCGACCCGTCAAAACACTCAGCTCCTCGACTAACCAGTGCATGAGCTCAATTAGGCGCCATTGTCGACCGGTGCCCGGCCCATGACCAAACGTTCCGTCGGAGCATGTGTTCCTTTATGTCGGTGTAATGTGGTTCTTCGCTGACTTGAGAAGTGGGCTTGCGACCATTATTGCATTACACTTGTCGTGGTCGTGTCGATTCAGCATCGTCATGCCAGGAGCCACGCTCCCCAGCTGGGTTATGATAGAGAGTTGCCAGTTTCGTGTGGACGATTTCACGAGCGGCACTCAATTTAATTAACTAACCCCAGACACGCACGCTTCCAACATCTAGTGCAGGAAGTTAGCGCAACTGCCAGCTTCTGGACAAACTCAGTAAAACCAACCACCGGAACGGTCGCTTGACAACAAATTACCCCGAGCTCCATCGGCCCGGACACCGCCGGTGCCGCGTCATTTGACGTCACCGATGCCGTCCAACAGGCGTTGGTGCACCTGCACCAGAACCACTGTATGCACCGTGACGTGAAGGGCCACAACATCCTGCTGACCGGCGAGGGTCACGTCAAGGTGGTCGACTTCGGCGTCTCGTCGCACCTGGCCGCCACGCTCGGGCGCAGGAACACCTCGGTCGGGACGCCCTACTGGATGGCACCGGAGGTAATGACGGGCGGCAGACAATCGCGACGTCAAGGACTGCTGGCGTGAAAAATGGCACCCTGGTGCCGGAAGCGAGTGAGGTTTTGATATGTAAATGTAGGCTAGGAATCGTTCGATTAGAAAATAAGCCGTATGCGACCGCTACTCTTTGTACATTCCAAGTAAAATGCCATATTCCAGCTAGAACTAGGTCAGAACTTTGTCGACAGTCCCCACCAAGCTGAACCAGTTGCTTAGACCCGATACAATTAAACAGATTTGTTTTGAACTTGCTCACGGGTCCTCACAAATTCCGCGATCACACAGAACCTCCAGGCCTCTAATCTGTTCTGTTCGTGCAAGTGCCTATTAACATCCCGTCTTCTGTTCTGTTCGTCCTATCCTCTCTCACCCTCCTGTCTTCTGTTCTGTTCGTCCTATCCTCTCTCACCCTCCCGTCTTCTGTTCTGTTCGTCCTATCCTCTCTCACCCTCCCGTCTTCTGTTCTGTTCGTCCTATCCTCTCTCACCCTCCCGTCTTCTGTTCTGTTCGTCCTATCCTTTCTCACCCTCCCGTCTTCTGTTCTGTTCGTCCTGTCCTCTCTCACCCTCCCGTCTTCTGTTCTGTTCGTCCTGTCCTCTCTCACCCTCCCGTCTTCTGTTCCGTTCGTCCTGTCCTCTCTCACCCTCCCGTCTTCTGTTCTGTTCGTCCTGTCCTCTCTCACCCTCCCGTCTTCTGTTCTGTTCGTCCTATCCTCTCTCACCCTCCCGTCTTCTGTTCTGTTCGTCCTATCCTCTCTCACCCTCCCGTCTTCTGTTCTGTTCGTCCTATCCTCTCTCACCCTCCCGTCTTCTGTTCTGTTCGTCCTATCCTCTCTCACCCTCCCGTCTTCTGTTCTGTTCGTCCTATCCTCTCTCACCCTCCCGTCTTCTGTTCTGTTCGTCCTATCCTCTCTCACCCTCCCGCCTTCTGTTCTGTTCGTCCTATCCTCTCTCACCCTCCCGTCTTCTGTTATGTTCGTCCTATCCTCTCTCACCCTCCCGTCTTCTGTTCTGTTCGTCCTATCCTCTCTCACCCTCCCGTCTTCTGTTCTGTTCGGCCTATCCTCTCTCACCCTCCCGTCTTCTGTTCTGTTCGTTCTATCCTCTCTCACCCTCCCGTCTTCTGCCCAGGTGATCGCCTGTGAGCAGCAGTACGACTACAGCTATGACGTCAGGTGTGACGTATGGTCGCTGGGCATCACCGCCATCGAGCTGGCCCACGCAGAGCCGCCATTGGCAGACATGCACCCAATGAGAGCGCTCTTCCAGGTCAGTGACGTCACGACGCCGATGTGAGGCAAGCTTTCATCGGTTAACACATAAACGTAGCAACAATAAGAGCGAGCTCAGATGCAGTTATGCATCCTCCTTTTGTTATTATTTTATTTCGGTCCAAAATTGCAAATTCTGTCTTTCGGTCTACCCCCGACTCTGGACCTGACTGACCCCACCTGCCACGCCATGCCGGCAGATCCCTCGAAACCCTCCTCCGTCTCTGAAGAAGCCAGGCGACTGGAGCGCCGCCTTCAACGACTTCATCAGTCGCTGTCTGATCAAGGACTTCGAGAAGAGGCCCTTCATGAGCCAGCTGCTGGACCACGCGCTGCTCAGGAATGTGCCCAGCAGGATGGACCCCGTGAGTGCTCCCTACTCTATGCCGCGAAGGGGCTGTGTTGAAGACAAACGCAGAGTGGGGCATACTTTCGGTTTCGGGTGATCTGGTAGAGTTCCGTTGTCATTTACAGAGTAAGTCTTACTTTTAGGGCCCACTACCCATCGGTTTTGAGCCAGCGATGTTTGATGGCTAAAGCAGATTAATCACACTCCCATCATTAACTTGGATTTTAATTGAAATTCATTGCATTTATATACTGCCATATAAGCAGGTACATTTCGGCAACTGGCCGTCCGTCGTCAGTTGACCGTCTCCCTGCTGCGGCAGATCCGCGGCTCGATCCGCAGTCTCCTGGTGTCTCGACGCCAGTCGGGCAGGACCGGCACCGACACCACCCGGCGGCCTCACGCCACCACCAAACAGGGCCGCCTGAAGACGGGCCGCAAGTCCAAACTGGCGCCCATGTTCGTCGACGACCTGGCGTCGCTGGAGCGTCTGACCGAGGAGGTGATCGTGACACAGCTGCAGCAGCGGTACAGGGCCGGCCAGATCTACACCTACATCGGGGACATCCTGATCGCCGTCAACCCCTTCAGCGATGTCATCATCTATGGAGAGAAGGTGCGGACCGTAGGGAGGGTAGGGTGGTGGAGAGGAGGAGAGGGAATTGTTACAGAAATGATGGTGGTGTGGAGTGTGGGATGATGGGTGGGGTCGTTCTAGTACCCTGGCTGGGGCTAGGCTGTAATGCCGTGGGCGCGGTTTGCTTTCCGGCTCAAATGCTGGTATGTTGCTGTCGCATAAGTCACACTTGCATGACCCTGATGGAGTGAAGTGACAAAACCATCGATTTATTAATGTATTAATGCTATTTTTACATCGCAGTAACTCGGCTGCACGTTTCTGAAGTCTGGTGTTACGTTAATATGCGTGATATATATATATAGCGTGACGGCGATTCACAGCTTTCCACACATACCAGCAAAAACCAGCGGGCCATCCCCGGGCGGCGGCACAATCGCGGTGTTTGTCGCAGCGTGCCGGGCTGTGCGCGGTGTTTGTCGCAGCGTGCCAGGCTGTGCGCGGTGTGCGGCACAGCGTGCCGGGCTGTGGGCGGTGTGCTGCACAGTGTTGTGCCGCAGTGACACTGACCTTGGGCTGCTCTCTGCTGTGCAGGAACAGCGCCTGTACCGGAGCTTCCGCAAAGCGGACGGTCCGCCGCACATTTACGGAGTGGCCGACGCAGCGTACCATGCCATGCTCCACCAGAGGTCAGATCTGATGCCACTTGTACCATGCCATGCCATGCTTCACCAGAGGTCAGATCTGATGCCACTTGCACCATGCCATGCCATGCTCCACCAGAGGTCAGGTCTGATGCCACTTGTACCCACTCTTGGGAGTCACCTGCACACTTTACTTGGACTGTTGCACAATGGCTTGGATAAGTGCGTTTTTAGTTGGCACTGAGCGTTCCTTACAGTACTATTTGTTCAAGAATATAGCACATTGAGTGTTCAATTAAATGTATTCGTCCCTGAGGCAACACAAGTGCTGAGTGTTTGACCCAATGACGATTCTTCTCGCTTCTGCAGACAGCACCAGTGTGTGGTGATCTCCGGGGAGAGTGGTGCCGGGAAGACCGAGTCTGCGAACCACCTGCTGCGGCAGCTGGTCTCTCTGGGCCAGGCCGGCGGCCGCGGCATCGAACAGCGGATCCTGGCCGCCAACCCCGTCATGGAAGCGTTCGGCAACGCCGGCACAGGCATCAACAGCAACTCGTCCCGCTTCGGCAAGTTCCTGGAGGTGACGTTCGGCGCCGGCGGCAGGGTGTCCGGCGCCAGGGTGTCCGTCTACCTGCTGGAGCAGAGCAGGGTCGTCCGACAGGCCAGGTCAGTCGGGTGCAAAAAGACCGGAGAAGTCGTCCGTCTGGGTACCGATCTCGGAAGCTTGGGGTTTGGACTTTGGAGTTCCGGGAGAAAAGAGTATTAGCTAGGATATATGTATTGTGTTGGACCCTGATAAATTAATTATGGTGGAAGACTCCAAAATAGATAAACAGAATAGCATACAGATATTATTTTTTTAACCACCTCTTCGACATTGTAGGAACAAGAAAAACAAGACCTAAGATCATCGTTCCGTTATAAAGTTTACCGATCTTTTCCACCTGAATGTGTTCCAAGCTGACTGATGTCCTACATTTCAGTGGTGAGAGGAACTTCCACATCTTCTACTACCTGTACGACAGCCTGCAGGCCGAGGGCCGGCTGAGGGAGTTCCGACTGGACCCGCACAGTCGCCACTCGCACCGCTACATCAGCAACAACGTCAGCAACAACCGAGCCGCATCGGTGAGTTACATCAGCAACAACGTCGGCAACAACCGAGCCACAGCGATGAGTCTTTGCATCAGGAACATTATGCCAGCAATAATGTCAGCATTGACATCAACGATGGAGGTTCGAAAAGAACACGTGCATATTTTCTTCATGTCCACTCCCACACTTGAGCAGGATTTTGAATAATTGACACACTGTGCCCTTGCGCTTCGAGGCGCCCAAAGACTTGCGACAACAAAAAATACGTTTAGACTCATGTCGTCATTTGCTTTCTTCCGTTTTGTAAACTCGTTTTTCACCGTTTAACCAACCTCCTGGCGTCATCCTCAGAGGAACGTGCAGACGATGGCGGTGATTCGGCAGAGCCTGACGATGCTCGGATTTAGCTCTGAACAGTTCCACTGCCTCTGCCGTCTGCTGGCGGCCATCATCCACCTCGGCGACGTCACATTCAGCTCCGCGGACGACAGCCACAGCAACACCGAGAAGGTGGCCGTCAGCAACAAGGAGAAACTCAACGACGGTGAGAGACGGTTTGTTGCTGTTGTCTGTGACCTACGTCGCAAACTCAGGGAACTTCAAGGCTAAAATGGACTTGGAGTGAACTTGATGACTCTGTTTGCCGGTATGACCCGCGTGAAAACGATTCAAAGGTTCACTTTTGACACCAGCGATCTTCGGCAGTGTCTCATCTGCTGGGTCTGGATCGGGAGGAGCTGGAGGAGGTGCTGACGTTGAACTCTGTGGTGACCCGGGGAGAGAGCATTCTGCGGAACAACAGCCACGAGGAGGCGGTCACCACGCGCGACGCCATGGCCAAGGCCCTCTACGGCAGGCTCTTCGACTGGATCGTCAACCAGATCAACAAGCTGCTGGCCCGCTCCGGCGCCGCCAGGTAATATTACGAATAGTAAATGTACCATCGGGATGGATTTGTATGCTTTGTCGATCGATGGCTTGATGGTGAAGTGGCAGTCCATCACTAATGTGACTTTATTGAGAATATGTTGCTTCTTCTTCAGAGGAGATCCTTTGGCTGTGGGATTGCTGGATATCTTCGGATTTGAGAACCTGGCCAACAACTCCTTTGAACAGCTCTGCATCAACATCGCCAATGAACAGCTGCAGTACTACTTCAATCAGCACATTTTTGCCTGGGAACAGCTGGTAAGCTACCTTTCGGTCAAGCGTACAGCGCCACGATCGCCGCAGCACGGTTTCAACACGTCTTGTTATTGAAACGTTTCATTCATTGGATCGCAAAACATGCTTAATTCGGTCTTATTTTTTATTATTTTATTTTATTTTACGAAGGGAATTAAAAATGTACACGGCAACCCTATTCTTAAAATGATAGGGTGATGTACGGATATAAATACATGTTTATATTTGATTAAACATAGATCAGAGCAAAAAAAAGCCGACCCCCGTCGCCGTGCACCACTAAAGCTGGCATGTGTCCACTCACCAGGAGTACCAGTCGGAGGGCGTGGCGGTGGACCCGGTGGACTTCACTGACAACCGGCCCGTGCTGGATATGTTACTGGCCAAGCCGCTCGGACTGCTGGCCCTGCTCGACGAGGAGAGTCGCTTCCCGCAGGCCAGCGACCGCACTCTCGTCGGTGAGCAAACCAGAGGCGAAACTCGGGAGCAGGCAGACGCGGTGACAGTTATGTATGCTCAAGTTCACGAAATGGTAGTGGGATCAAGCAGATTAGCCGGAGTTGATGGTCTTTCTGGATTCTCGTGTACGTTGAGCTCTTTCTTCCATCGGTATGTATACCAATTGAAGATATATACATAAAAGCCGGCAGTTATGTGTGAATGCGAACCTTGTCACCTTTTCGATGAAATAGGACAGTTCTCATGCACTGATTTGTGGTGTAAATGTTTACATATCGTTCTCATATTCACACTAATTGTGGCGTAAATGTGTACATTTTCAAATCGCTTCTGTGTAGACATCATCTGGTCCAAAACGTTTTAAAAATTCGTCTGACCTCACTTTCCAGAGAAGTTCCACAACAACGTGAGGTCCCCGCACTACATCCGACCCAAGGGCGACGCGCTCAGCTTCGAGATCCGACACTTTGCTGGCAAGGTTCAGTACAGGTGCGGCGAGTTTCTCTCCAAAAACCGCAACTTCCTGCCTCCGGAAGTGATCCAAGTGTTCCGACAAAGCTCGCTGGAGGTGAGGACCCGCGCTGCGGTTAAAGGCAAACTTCACTTCCGCCTGCGGAAAGAAAATGGTGGGAACAATCTTGCTGTGACGATCGTTACGTGTGGGCAATGTGTTCTCATTGTCTGACCACAAATAATTCATGTCTGGCAACTAACAAGGCGACGCGAAGTCACTTACTGTATGTCCATGCGTTCATGCTAGTAGTTCACAGTCTGCCGATGTGTTCGTCCTTCGGTTTCTCGTTTTTCTTTATATTCACGTTGGAGGCCTTCAGCACCGTACTGTGACTATACTATTGACACGTGCCGCTGTCGCCCCCCGCCAGGTGGTGCGGACCCTGTTCCGGTCCTCGCTGACCCGGACTAAGAACTGCCCCTGTTGACCCGGGACTCTCTCTGCAGGTGGCGCGGACCCTGTTCCAGTCTCCGCTGACCCGGACTAAGAACTGCCCCTGTTGACCCGTGTCGCTCCCCGCCAGGTGGCGCGGACCCTGTTCCGGTCTCCGCTGACCCGGACTTAGAATTTGCCCTGTTGACCCGTGCCTCTCTCTGCAGGTGGCGCGGACCCTGTTCCGGTCTCCGCTGACCCGGACTAAGAACTGCCCCTGTTGACCCGTGCCTCTCTCTGCAGGTGGTGCGGACCCTGTTCCAGTCTCCGCTGACCCGGACTAAGAACTGTCCCTGTTGACCTGGGCCTCTCTCTGCAGGTGATGCGGGCCCTGTTCCGGTCTTCGCTGACCCGGACTAAGAACTGCCCCTGTTGACCCGTGCCTCTCTCTGCAGGTGGTGCGGACCCTGTTCCGGTCTCCGCTGACCCGGACTAAGAACGCCCCTGTTGACCCGGTCCTCTCTCTGCAGGTGGTGCGGACTCTGTTCCGATCTCCGCTGACCCAGACTTAGAACTGGCCCTGTTGACCCGGGCCTCTCTCTGCAGATGGTGCGGACCCTGTTCCGGTCTCCGCTGACCCGTACTAAGAACTGCCCCTGTTGACCCGGGCCTCTCTCTGCAGGTGGTGTGGGCCCTGTTCGGGTCTCCGCTGACCCGGACTAAGAACTGCCCCTGTTGACCCGGGCCTCTCTCTCTGGAGGTGGTGCGGACTCTGTTCCGGTCTCCGCTGACCCGGACTAAGAACTGCCCCTGTTGACCCGAACCTCTCTATGCAGGTGGTGCGGACCCTGCTCCGGTCTCCGCTGACCCGGGCTAAGAACTGGCCCTGTTGACCCGGGCCTCTCTCTGCAGGTGGTGCGGACCCTGTTCCGGTCTCCGCTGACCCGGACTAAGAGCTGCCCCTGTTGACCCGGGCCTCTCTCTGCAGGTGGTGCGGACCCTGTTCCGGTCTCCGCTGACCCGGACTAAGAACTGCCCCTGTTGACCCGTGTCGCTCCCCGCCAGGTGGTGCGGACTCTGTTCCGGTCTCCGCTGACCCGGACTAAGAACTGCCCCTGTTGACCCGTGTCGCTCCCCGCCAGGTGGTGCGGACCCTGTTCCGGTCTCCGCTGCCCCGGACTAAGAACTGCCCCTGTTGACCCGGGCCTCTCTTTGCAGGTGGTACGGACCCTGTTCCAGTCTCCGCTGACCCGGACTAAGAACTGCCCCTGTTGACCCGTGTCGCTCCCCGCCAGGTGGCGCGGACCCTGTTCCGGTCTCCGCTGACCCGGACTTAGAACTGGCCCTGTTGACCTGTGCCTCTCTCTACAGGTGGCGCGGACCCTGTTCCGGTCTCCGCTGACCCGGACTAAGAACTGCCCCTGTTGACCCGGGCCTCTCTCTGCAGGTGGCGCGGACCCTGGTCCGGTCTCCGCTGACCCGGACTAAGAACTGCCCCTGTTGACCCGGGCCTCTCTCTGCAGGTGGTGCGGACCCTATTCCAGTCTCCGCTGACCCGGACTAAGAACTGCCCCTGTTGACCCGTGTCGCTCCCCGCCAGGTGGTGCGGACCCTGTTCCAGTCTCCGCTGACCCGGACTAAGAACTGCCCCTGTTGACCCGTGCCTCTCTCTGCAGGCGGTGCGGACCCTGTTCCAGTCTCCGCTGACCCGAACTAAGAACTACCCATGTTGACCCGGGCCTCTCTCTGCAGGTGGTGCGGACTCTGTTCCAGTCTCCGCTGACCCGGACTAAAAACTGCCCCTGTTGACCCGTGCCTCTCTCTGCAGGTGGTGCCCACCCTGTTCCAGTCTCCGCTGACCCGGACTGAGAGCTGCCCCTGTTGACCCGGGCCTCTCTCTGCAGGTGGTGCGGACTCTGTTCCTGTCTCCGCTGACCCGGACTAAGAACTTTCCCTGTTGACCCGGGCCTCTCTCTGCAGGTGGTGCGGACTCTGTTCCAGTCTCCTCTCACCAGGACTGGAAACCTGTACACGGACAGTGTTGCCCCGCCGGCGCCGGCAGTGATCGGAGAGCCTCGTACCGCCCCCGGTTGGACTGGAACGAGAGGCGCCGACCTCTGCCGCGACTTCCTCGGAAAGGTCAGACATCGATATCGAGATGACCTCCTCTTATTATTCGACCGGCCAGTTCAGTGTCTTCATTAAGTATCTACTTGGTCATATGATACACATAACGTATGAGGTCGTGCCTCTGTGTCGTGTATTATTCCTGTCCAGATCCACCTCCCTCACGACCGCGTGTCATGTGTATGTCCGCAGTTTCACTCTGGCAGTGTGGTCGGACTGGCCTCCCAGACGAAGGCGCAGCAGACGGTGGCCACCTACTTCCGCTTCTCGCTGATGGACCTGCTGCAGAACATGGTGAACGGAGCACCACACTTTGTGCGCTGCATCAAACCCAACGACAGCAGGAGGCCCAACAACTTCGATCCAGAGAAGGTGGGGCTGCTCCGTGCTCGTCGGTTGAAGGGAGAGGGCGAGCGAGGTGGCATGCGAGCTCTATGTGGATGGTACTATGTATAATAATGATTCTGAAATAGGGGGTAATTACCCCACTTGGAGCAATGGAGTCTTCGGGCAGAGTAATGGCGATTTAGCAGCTATTGAGCGATAAACTATAACCGATTCGTTTGATAATGGCGCACGATACACACACACACACACACACACACACACACACACACACACACACACACACACACACACACACACACACACACACACACACACACACACACACACACACACACACACACACACACACACACACACACACACACACACACACACACACATCTATCCCAGTGTGTGTTTAACTGTCACCACATCACGGCGAAGAACATCAAAACCAGTGATTGCTAAATGATGCTCAGTGTTTTGTTTCGGTTTACTTGTTGTTATACACTGGAAGCCACTGGCTTAGGCTAAGAGCAACAGCACCCATGTCTATTTATATTATTGTCCCTAGATGGCACTAGTAGTAAACGCCTGCAGTTATGCTGTACCGCATAGCCTGGAGCCGAGAACTGCGGTCTGCGCAATGGGGGAGGGGGGCAGCGAGTCATTCTGTTCACCAAAAGGGGTTAACCATGTCTATTTATGTCTATTTATATTCCTTGACGTTGACCTTGACGTTGAGAACCCCTTATTTATAATATAGAAATGTGGAAGATTCAGCGTCTGAATTCAGTTTGACGTGTCACTCAGAACTGACTTTATAATGTAGTGAACTTGTTCTAGAATGTCTAAAGAAAGTAAGGCCTAACAAGGCAGAAGGACCTGATGAAATCCATGCTAGACTTTTAAGAGAATCTGAAAGGGAGTTGTCGGTTCCATTAGCCATAATATTTTATAAATCACTCGCAGATAGTAAAATTCCACTTGATTGGAAAAGAGCAAATGTTGTTCCTATTCATAAAAAGGGAGATAGAAGTAAAGAGGAAAACTATAGACCGGTTAGTCTGACCTCATTAGTCTGCAAGGTGCTTGAATCAATCATCAAAGATAAGATTGTTGAATTCTTGGAGCAAAATGAGCTCATCAAGGATACACAGCATGGCTTTAGGAAGGGCCGTTCTTGTTTAACTAATCTTCTGGAGTTTTTGGATGTTGCAACAGATAGCTTTGATCAGGGTAAACAGCTAGATGTAGCTTTTCTTGATTTCAGTAAAGCATTTGACAAAGTCCCCCATACAAGACTGGGGTTGCAACTTAAAATTCATGGGATCAGGGGCAAGATTCTGGATTGGATAGAAACGTGGCTTTCAGGACGCCAGCAAAGGGTTATATTGAATGGGTGCCAATCACAATGGAAGGAGGTTCTCAGTGGGGTTCCACAGGGCTCAGTCCTGGGCCCATTGCTTTTTATAATATTTGTGAATGCAATTGAGAACAGTATAGACAGCAAAGTCTTGAAATTTGCAGACGATCTAAAAGTTGTCAGGATTATTAGAGGAAAACATGATCAGGATGTTTTTCAATCAGATCTGGACAAGCTAGTTGAGTGGTCTGAAGCATGGCAGATGAAATTCAATTTGAGTAAATGTAAGATTATGCACGCTGGACGGGTTAGCAGTAAACATAGGTATGAAATGGGTGGGCAGAAAATGGAGCAGATTGAAAAGGAAAGAGATTTAGGTGTCGTGGTAAACAATAGACTATCAGCGTCAGACCAGGTTGTAGAAGCTAGGAAGAAGGCACTTAGAATGCTAGGGGACATTAACAGAAATGTTTCCTACAAGAGTGAAAAGGTAATAACAAAACTGTATTGTGCATACGTTAGACCACATTTGGAGTATTGTGTACAAGCCTGGTCTCTAACATATGAGAAAGATTGCTGGTTGTTAGAAAGAGTTCAAAAAAGGGCAACAAAAATGGTTAATTGTCTTGGTAGTTTACCTTATGAAGATAGATTAAAGAAATTGGGTATGTTTTCACTTAGATATAGAAGGCTAAGAGGAGATCTAATTGAAGTCTTCAAATTTGTAAATAGTCAGCATTCTGGATATTTAAAGGGTATGTTTGAGTTCAATAGGGAAAATCGAGGTAGAGGTCATCAGCATAAACTCATTATGAAACAAAGTAGGACTAGGCTACGACAGTCATTTTTCAGTAGAAGGGTTGTAGGACATTGGAATATGCTACCAGGGGATGTCGCTGATGCAGTGACACTTGCTTCCTTCAAAATTAGATTAGATAAATACTTAACAGAGAAGGGATTAGTTCATAAATACTCGTGGGATTAGCCTTCTTTTATGCAGGTAGAGTAAGGTGATTTGAAGGGGCGAGACTGGTGGAGGGGGGGGGGGGGGTGGGGTGCAACCTCGGATGGGCCCAAGAGGCTCTTTGTTGCACTTTTCTTTTATGTCTTTTTATGTCTTTATGTCTAATGCCTTGGACTGTTCGGGTTGCTGGATAAGATCTGGATCGCGGACATTATCATTTGATGTGTGGAAGGATTTGCATGTAAATAAACACTCGGGCACTCGACTCGCTGACTGTATTGACTGGTGTTGCCATCTATCGTCAGGCTCGGAAGCAGCTGCGGCACGCCGGGGTGCTGGAGACGGTGCGGATACGGCAGCACGGCTTCTCCCATCGGATACCGTTCGACGAGTTCCTCCGCAGGTACGGCTGGTAGCGAGGCGGGTACGGTTCTAGTATCTGGTACTGGACGGTTCTGCACGGCTCTAGTGCCGGTTCAGGTACCGATGACAACGAGGTGAGAATGGGTCAACGAGGCGAGGGCGATTATTACGCGTGAGGTCAGGGAAATTGGTAATAGTTGTCCACGCTAGGCAGCAAGGAGGTTGAATAACTACAGAAACCCGTTTTAATTGATTTGAACCAAAACGTTGAGCACACATCACCTAATGGACACAGCACTGGTGCAATGCTTGACAAACTACGACCAGCGGCAACGCTGCAGCTGGCATTCGTACTTGGAACTTGGTATGCTCTGATAGCTCTGAATCTTCGGCCCAACAATTGCCGTTCAGGTCATTCTGCACCACCGTTGACAGCGCTCCCTCACCACCTGTGCGTCCGTGTGCCCCTTCGTTCCCCAGGTACGGCTTTCTGGCGCTGGAGGCTGGCGCGCAGCAGCCGGGCGGCGCCGAGGGCTGCCGGAGGCTGCTGGACCGCCTCGGTATGGACGGCTGGGCCGTGGGACGCTCCAAGGTGTTCCTCAAGTACTACCACGTCGAGCTGCTCACCAAGCTGCATGACACGCAGGTGCGGGGCGGCAGCCTGACCTCCTCCCCTCTCAGCAGCTGCTCTGGCGACTGCGGCTATGACGGTCCTACCAACGAGCATGTATTGCGATTCTGTATTGAAGTGCTCTATCATAATGCTGGTTCAGGTCACCTGAAGCCTTATAATAAAATACATCACGCAAGACTTGAACGGCGCACATAACCATAACACACCATCGAAAAGACTTCAACGGCTATTATGAACGTAGCATACTTTGAAAATTGTATTCAGTCAAATAACTGTGAAACAATAATTTTGTGAATGTTTCAATATTACAGTCCTATGGCTATTGAATGGTCACTCACGCTTAGCAACAATTCAAATCATTCAAATCAATCATGCTTCGCACGATTCTGTGCAGGTCTCACTGACTGCGCGTAACGCGAGCAAATTGCGTGACGCCTCGCCGTCTTCTCCGGTATGTGTGCGGCAGGTGGCGCGGATTGTGAAGGTGCAGGCGTGTGTGCGCCGGTGGCTGGTGCGCCACCGCCTGCGCCATCATCGCCGTCAGACGCAGAGTGCCGTCACACTGCAGCGCTACGTCCGAAGCTGGCTCAACCGGAAACGGCAACAGCAACAGCAGAAGCAGCAGAACAAAGGTGACGTCACTTCCAGTGGTGTTGTTAGATAACTGTATGGAGCATCTGAAGCCTCCAAGCCAGT
This sequence comes from Chirona hameri, assembly GCA_036785665.1. Taxonomy (NCBI): domain Eukaryota; kingdom Metazoa; phylum Arthropoda; class Thecostraca; order Balanomorpha; family Balanidae; genus Chirona; species Chirona hameri. Next base: position 74,219 of record JAXIVJ010001046.1, read on the forward strand.
GATTCTCTAATAGGGGGTAATTACTCCACTTGGGTAATGGAGCCTTTGGGCGGAGGTAATGGCGATTGATCAGTTAAGTTATAAATTAAAGCCGATTCGTTTCGTAATGGCGAACAATGGATATACAATATATGAACCTAGGGCAGATGCATGTATGAATGTAGCGGCTGGGATAAATGTATGTCATACGTCTCTATCCCAGGTTCTGTTTCACTGCTACCACATTATCGGAAGGAACATCAAACAAAATTAATTGGAAATGATGTTCAGCTTTGTGTCACGTTTTACACGTTATTAAACGCTGAAAACACTGCTCAAGACAAGAGCAACACACATGTCTACTTATATTATTGTCCCTAGATGGCACTAGTAGTAAACGCCTGAAGTTATGCTGTACCGCATAGCTTGAAGCCGAGAACTGCGGTCTGCGCAATGGGGGAGGCCGGGGTTATGAGTCATTTTGGTCCTACAAAGGGGGTAACGTTGAGGATCACTATGCTAAGCCTTAGGGGCATGTGTGTGTGTGTGTGTGTGTGTGTGTGTGTGTGTGTGTGTGTGTGTGTGTGTGTGTGTGTGTGTGTGTGTGTGTGTGTGTGTGTGTGTGTGTGTGTGTGTGTGTGTGTGTGTGTGTGTGTGTGTGTGTGTGTGTGTGTGTGTGTGTGTGTGTGTGTGTGTGTGTGTGTGTGTGTGTGTGTGTGTGTGTGTGTGTGTGTGTGTGTGTGTGTGTGTGTGTGTGTGTGTGTGTGTGTGTGTGTGTGTGTGTGTGTGTGTGTGTGTGTGTGTGTGTGTGTGTGTGTGTGTGTGTGTGCGTGTGCGTGTGCGTGTGCGTGTGTGCGTGTGTGCGTGTGTGCGTGTGTGCGTGTGTGCGTGTGTGCGTGTGTGCGTGTGTGCGTGCGTGCGTGCGTGCGTGCGTGCGTGCGTGCGTGCGTGCGTGCGTGCGTGCGTGCGTGCGTGCGTGCGTGCGTGCGTGCGTGCGTGCGTGCGTGCGTGCGTGCGTGCGTGCGTGCGTGCGTGCGTGTGTGTGTGTGTGTTCACCACACGTGCTCGAATGCTGCAGCTATTTTAAGAACACCATTGCTACACGCATGTCAGGAGCAGCATTAGAGTGAAGGAATGACAATGAACTTAATTGCATCTTTGAATCTGAATAACACATTACCACGCTGTATTTTCATTTTATCTCCTCATTTCACTTACACCCGTTAACTGGAACATGAAAATGATGATCTATATGTTTCGTTTTGTATTTCTTGTAAACTCTCACCCAATGCACAATAAGGGACTTCAGCATGCGAATGACTACAGTTAGGCTGAATTCAGAATGCAGTTCATTAACCGCTATGCACCTGACTGCAGACGGTGCGAAAGACATTCCGAGGGTAGCCAGTCCCATGGCAGACGCCAAGAGCCGGCTGAAGGGGTACCTCGAGCCGGTCAGGAGCAGCAGGGAAGTTTCCGAACATAATGCCGCCGCCACCATACAGCGAGGTATGTGAGAACTACCACTACTGTTCGCTCACCAGAGCAACGTCGCACAATCATACGGCTTTTACGTGGCAAGACACTGACTGATAGTCAACAGAAACGTTTCTGTTTGCTTATTTGTACTTTTATGTTTTCATGCTGGGATTATGAATAAGTGCAAGCGAACAACGAACGATTGGTGACTGGTGAAATATAAGTATTAATGCAAAGCGTGCTTAGATAACCATGTTAAGCAGCCATGTACGCTGTGGAGTGTTTTCCCTGCATCTTGCACAATTGTTGTAGCAAGCGACAACAAGCGACTAGCGATCTGAATCCACCATCGGTTCACCTGTATGCATTGTCTGTGTGGTTGTCAGCTTTTCGGAGACACCGACTACAGGCCAGCTGGGGTCCGCGACTGGAGGTGCTCATCAGGAAGGTGTTGGAAGACAGATGCTCCTCAATAGAAGCTCGGAACAGGTGAGCTGCCGACACAGTGACCAAGTCGAAACTACTGCCGACTGTTTTCTACAGAAGAATGTATTGTCACATTGATTATGATCCCGCTTGACCGACGGGCTTCCTATTTCAGGCTAATGTCATCGGGTCTGAGCTCCAGTGACGCTGCGCTGATTGTTCAGAAATGTTGGAAGAGGTCCCGTCGGAAAGCCGCCAAGGCAGGGAACGGAAATGCGGGCCTCAAACAGGTGCCAAAACAACAGGAGCAACGCAGGGAGATGACCAACTTAGCCGAGATGGTCAGTCATCTGGCAGAACGTTTACTGGACACTATTGGTACTTGTTGCAGATATAATTTACCTTGTTTACTGTGATTCGATTGTATACCAAGCATGTAGTCGAGTGGTTGCAAGATATTTCAGAATGCTCTATTTGCAATATAAGATCCATGCGAAATAAGAACGATAACAGAATATGTCTATCAATTTCAGTTCACAGTATGCTATTAGAAACACAATTAAATCTGGGTTAGTGAATAAGTGATTTCAACAAGAACTGGTGGATTCCAAGTTCCCTGGAGCAGTCAACCTCTAACACCCCGCCTCGCGGTCCACCCTTCAGGCCGCAGCTGGAGTCACGTCTCCTGTCTCTGTGCGCGTCCAAGTTCCCTGGAACAGTCAACCTCTAACACCCCGCCTCCCGGTCCACCCTTCAGGCCGCAGCTGGGGTCACGTCTCCTGTCTCTGTGCGCGTCCAAGTTCCCTGGAACAGTCAACCTCTAACACCCCGCCTCGCGGTCCACCCTTCAGGCCGCAGCTGGAGTCACGTCTCCTGTCTCTGTGCGCGTCCAAGTTCCCTGGAACAGTCAACCTCTAACACCCCGCCTCGCGGTCCACCCTTCAGGCCGCAGCTGGGGTCACGTCTCCTGTCTCTGTGCGCGTCCAAGTTCCCTGGAACAGTCAACCTCTAACACCCCGCCTCGCGGTCCACCCTTCAGGCCGCAGCTGGAGTCACGTCTCCTGTCTCTGTGCGCGTCCAAGTTCCCTGGAACAGTCAACCTCTAACACCCCGCCTCCCGGTCCACCCTTCAGGCCGCAGCTGGAGTCACGTCTCCTGTCTCTGTGCGCGTCCAAGTTCCCTGGAACAGTCAACCTCTAACACCCCGCCTCGCGGTCCACCCTTCAGGCCGCAGCTGGGGTCACGTCTCCTGTCTCTGTGCGCGTCCAAGTTCCCTGGAACAGTCAACCTCTAACACCCCGCCTCGCGGTCCACCCTTCAGGCCGCAGCTGGGGTCACGTCTCCCGTCTCTGTGCGCGTCCAAGTTCCCTGGAACAGTCAACCTCTAACACCCCGCCTCGCGGTCCACCCTTCAGGCCGCAGCTGGAGTCACGTCTCCTGTCTCTGTGCGCGTCCAAGTTCCCTGGAACAGTCAACCTCTAACACCCCGCCTCCCGGTCCACCCTTCAGGCCGCAGCTGGGGTCACGTCTCCTGTCTCTGTGCGCGTCCAAGTTCCCTGGAACAGTCAACCTCTAACACCCCGCCTCGCGGTCCACCCTTCAGGCCGCAGCTGGGGTCACGTCTCCTGTCTCTGTGCGCGTCCAAGTTCCCTGGAACAGTCAACCTCTAACACCCCGCCTCGCGGTCCACCCTTCAGGCCGCAGCTGGAGTCACGTCTCCTGTCTCTGTGCGCGTGCCTGAGCCGGGGGCAGCCGTCAGCCAGGAGCGGGCAGCCTTTAGTCCGAGCCGGGCAGCCGCCAGCCCGGAGAGGAGGGTCGCCTCCCCTGGCCGGTGGCTGATCGGTTTCCAGCAGAGGGCAGCCAGACTGTTCTCCGGGGCGGAGGTGAGGACTCAGACGGAGAGCAGAGGACTCCGCAGACGACTCAGTGGAGAAGGGACCAGTGACGATGGGAACGCTGGATGGACAGCGATCCAGGGAGCTGCGGATATATAAATGTGTGCTAAACGACGCAGCTCGTCAATAATGCAAATACATTTGCCTGAAACCATTCTGCTTAATACATTTTTTCCTCACATTTTATGAAAACATATGAAGGTTCACGCCAGCTTGGCGACGACTAGTTGCATGTTGACCCTTCTTCACTTCAGGGGCACGGGAAGCACGGTGGCAAGAGCAGAGCTGCGGCAGTCGCCCCACCGGGCGAACGTGCCGAGAAGCGGGCAGCCTCAGTGTCACCACGACTGTCACCGCACAAGGTGTTCACCTCTGAACAGCGCTCCGAACACAGGTGAGAGAAACCAACACCCGCCAGACACAGGTGAGAGAGCGGAAAGTTCGCTAGCCAAATGTGAGGGACTGCGAGGACAATGTGCTCACGATCCCTCGGTGAGTGTAAATGTTCAGGAATTGAATCCGTTCAGGAATTGAAGAAGGTGGCTAGGAGAGCACTTTTATGACAATATTCACGCCTATTATCTCGTTTGGTTGCGACAAATCCCCGCAATGTTCACACCACAGCCACCATGACAGGAAGGCTGCATGTCTGCTTCAGGCTCGGAGAGGACAAGGGGGACCACCAGGCACCACGGCCCAGTGTTGTGCCGAACGGCGTCCGTCCGGGCCTGATTCGAGCTGCGCCCGAGGGCAAGGAAGCTCCAGCAGACAGCTCCGGAGTATGTAGTTACGATACTTTCATTTGTGTGAACTTTAAACAAGATTACTGCATCCAATACTCAGTCATTACTGTGTGAGCGATATTGTCTACTATCAATAGTGTGTATGAAATCAGCAATCTATATCGAAACTCCTCTTACACGACAACATAGTGACTGTGTACCAACATTTCAGGATCCCAATCACAGCGGGTCTGAATCGAGACAGGCGATCTCCCCGGTCCCGCGCAAAGCAATCCGCTCGCCTGTTCTACCAGAGGCCTGGAACGCAGAGCGCGAAAAACGCACCACGTAAGGCGACAACGGATTTTGCCTGGGGGGGCGTATCAGAATCGTGAACTTGCAATATGATCGCAAGCCATCACTGTGCCAGACCAAGGTCGATTGATGTCAGCATCGTTGAGAATTTGTTTTTAGTGCCGCCGTTTATTTTCGTTTGGAATTTGTTTTTGTTTTTATTTGTGTGAACTTCCCAGTTTAAACAATGGTGCATCGAAGTGATTGCGTGATTTTGATGGCCGTAGATCTTATCTTTCTTGTTGGTTTTCAGCTCCCTGGAGTCAGAGTCGCCATCCCCGGCGCGATCGGCCCCGTCCCCCCGTCCGTCCACCGCGTCCACGGGTCCCTCGTCTGGCCCGCCCCAGCGTCGGCCGCTGGCCGCCTGGCCTCAGGAGGAACCGTCCTCACCGAGGACACGGCTCCCGTCCTCCCGGCCGCAGGTCAATATCATCGACTCGGAGGTCGCGGTGAAGGGAGGGTTTGACTTCCGTCAGCTGCTGCGACCGGCCGGCCACGCGCCGACAGAGAGTCTTAGGCTGCGACGCGGCTGGAGGTCACGACCCGAACTGGCCTCGGGCGTCTGTGATGTGTGACCTGATGTGAGATCAGAGCGCAAGCGCAGAGAGGAGGTTAGAATCCTCAGCCGGAGGGAGGGAAGGAGCTTGTGATGATGACTCGTTTTAACCAGTGTTGTGAGGCTGTACGTTAGGATCTGCCTAGAGAATGTAGCATCAGCTGAAAGTAGGGAATACTTCATCAGCAGTCCATGCTATGGATCAGGCAGAAAACTCAGACAGTTGCGCAAAGACTGAGAAAATGGCTTCATAGCTTCCGTGTGACGTAGCAAATGGTTGAAAGCTGATCAAATGTATCGATGCGCTATTGTGTTGCAATTTGTAAGATTGTTTCCAGCTGATTTAATAGTTCAGCATTATATGTAGTGTGTTTTGAAACCATGGTACTTCGTAGCATGATAGACATTCGACCGTGACAGCACCCTGTTATCCTTAAAGTCGGCGCGAACACGTTTGGTTTCCATTTTGCTACAATTGTATATGAAATACGACGATGCCTTATTACTATTTAGATAAACGCTTAGGAACCGATAAGTGTGTGTACTTGTGTGCTTGGTTCGAGTCCACAAAACAATTTAGTGGTAATTGTATGCAGAAGAAAAATGTAACCTGTGTTGTGTAACATAGACATCTGTCACCGGTATACACCTGTCCTTTCAATGACTTCGAGAAGCGTGCAATATTAGTTGAACAGCTTCGTTTTCTCAAGAAATATGTGTAGCTTCCGTACAGCTTGCCGCTTCGTACCCATGCCTGATATATGTTTAGTATGTGTCGAACAATGCATCATATGTTGTTCTGCGAATATATTGCAATTAATGTGCTTATGCGACAATTTTAGTTATATGATTAATGTACAATTTGCTTGCAATGATTTTGAAACACCTGATTTACCTTGCTCCCACTGAACTGTAAAACTCCGGAGGGAAGTCCTACATGACACGAAACACGAGAACCGATGTGTCATAAGTCAAATCACAATCGGCATTTTATGAGGCCCGCAAGGGCACCGATTCAAGTCACATGTTGTTATTGGGCGGTCACGGGCACTACGTGCACAGAGCAGTCTTACAGGTCTAACAGTTATAGCTATGTGATTTTCTTTCTCATTGCTCCGCATAGCTTTTGGTATCTCTTAAAGTCAAGTAAAAAGTGTTATATCAATAAATTATCTTGCAGCGAAAAGTGCGGGGAAGATTTCTTCTCAGACAAGCCCAATGCATCGCCGCGTGTGACAAACAAGCTAATTGAGCAAAAACACTAATTTTGGGGGACTTCTCTCGAAATTGATCACAATAAAAATAACATCCGGCAAGAAGTCGCTGTAAAATACTGATGTTCGTGTAGCAGCATCCCTTCAAGCAAGTCATTCGTAGTTTGCATTTCTGCAAGCTTGAAGTCATCATGATACATCTATTATTATACATCTATTATTGTATGGTAAGATATGCAGGTAACTAAAGGGCTATGTTGGTTAAATACTGCAACATTCGACCACAAGGGGTTGAATCACGTCGTGCCACTTTATGTGACCACAATATTAAACAATTTTGTGAGGTGAGGCTCCCATATTTACATTGCTTAAAGGAAATAGTTCACCTTCGGAAAATTTATCAGAATACGATTTTATTATATTGTTTAATACAGTTTCTTTTTTTCTTTTCAAAAATGGTCCTACATCGCGCCAATTCAGGACAGAAGGTCGTAAATTATTAATTGTATGGTGTGCGTTATTGGTCTGCGCATGCTCAATGCAGTGCTGGCACTTTCAGACGGTACGGTATATCATATATGCGCCGCATTCCTTCGCCAAAAAGTCGGCTGGAGAGTCTTTTCAGCATAGAAAAGTTGCAGATAGGGATTTCTCAACACGGGCTACAAAACTGCTATTTCAGTTCAAAACCCCATGTTGAAGGTGAACTATTTCCTTTAAGTATATCTGCATTTCGTGAGGGCGGGGAGAAAGAAGAGAGGATCTATGTAACAAAGTAAAACTGGGTGCTCTTAACATTTATGTTTGACATAGGAACATTGTTTTAAGTGTTTTCTAGTAGGTAACACGGCACAAATGAGTAAAATAGAAGATGATGTGATTCATCTCCTTTAATGTGCATAATCTTTGGAACCTTTTCGCTTTGCTCCTTAAAGGAAATAGTTCACCTTCAACATGGGTTTTGAACTGAAATAGCAGTTTTGTAGCCCGTGTTGAAAAATCTTTATCTGCAACTTTTCTTGGCTGAAAAGACTCTAGCCGAAGATATTTGACTTTTTGGCGAAGGAATACGGCGCATATATGATGTACCGTACCGTCTGAAAGTGCCAGCACTGCCATGGAGCATGCGCAGACCAATAACGCACACCATAAAATCAATAATTTACAACCTTCTGTCCTGAATTGGCGCGATGTAGGACCATTTTTAAAAAGAAAAAAAGAAACTGTATTAAAAAATATAATAAAATCGTGTTCTGAAAAAAATTCCGAAGGTGAACTATTTCCTTTAAAGGGATTATACGGGTTTCCGTCCTGAAAGTAAATGCACTCTTTTGCAGTTGTATGAGCTTTAAACACGTTTAAGGCATATAACAGGGCCCTCAATGCTCATTTAGTCCATTATTTCAGAAACTATCAGCGTTAAAACTTGGGAGTTTTTCAAGACTAGTATCAGATAACGAGTACTTGATCGGCACTACTGTCCACCACTTTTATCTTAAGATCAATTTTAGAGTTTTGAATTATCTGCAAGTCCTACACCGGATCACACAATTATTATGCAATTCAAAACTGGCGGGACTTTGTATTACTACACACTGTTCGTTGAGGTTTTGTGTTTTTGTGGTTTTCTTTTCTCTGGCCTTTAGCGTTGAGAATTTGGTGGTGGCGTATTATTTTTTTGCCATGAAATTTCATGAAAAATATATAATTTTATGGGAAAACTAGGTAACTGCTGCTGTCGTTGGAACACAACAAGTTTATTTTCTTTCAAATATTGCTTATTTTACCGGAAATATGCCATACGTGAAGTGTTTTTATTAGCATAAAAGAGATGACTGGCTCTGCCTCAGCCGGTCCTGCAGAAAATACGCTGTGGCATCACCGCGCACTTTGGAATGTCCTTACGTGCAGAAGAGGTCATTTCCAGAAAAGTGTGGCTACCGTGGGACTTCTACCACCTTTATAAGTACGTTTTACTATGTAACTCAATTATTCTGGGGAAAAACATATAATCCCTTTAAAGGAAATAGTTCACCTTCAACATTAGTTTTAAACTGATATAGCTGTTTTGTAGCCCATGTTGGGAAACCCCTATCTGCAAGTTTCCTTGACTGAAAAAGACTCTCCAGCCGAAGATATTTGACTTTTTGGCGAAGGAATTCGGCGCATATATGATATACCGTACCGTCTGAAAGTGCCAGCACTGCCATGGAGCATGCGCAGACCAATAACGCACACCATAACATTAATGATTTACGACCTTCTGTCCTGAATTGGCGCGATGTAGGACCATTTTTGAAAATAAAAAAAGAAACTGTATTAAAAAATATAATAAAATCGTGTTCTGAAAAAATTCCGAAGGTGAACTATTTCCTTTAAAGGAAATAGTTCACATTCGGAAAATTTATCAGAACACGATTTTATTATATTTTGTAATACAGTTTCTCTTTTTCTTTTCAAAAATGGTCCTACATCGCGCCAATTCAGGACAGAAGGTCGTAAATGATTAATTATATGGTGTGCCTTATTGGTCTGCGCATGCTCCATGCAGAGCTGGCTCTTTCAGACGGTACGGTATATCATATATGCACCGCATTCCTTCGCCAAAAAGTCAAATATCTTCGGCTGGAGAGTCTTTTCAGCCAAGAAAAGTTGCAGATAGGGATTTCTCAACACGGGCTACAAAACTGCTATTCAGTTCAAACCCCCATGTTGAAGGTGAACTATTCCCTTTAAGTGCTGTTTGAATGTTTATACCGAATTCGGTCGAACACAACAGGCCGCAGTGTCATCTGGCTTTACAGTTAGTTGCTGGTTTGTTCGTCAGGGGCGCTGCTGTCGGTGTCCTGGGCTGGGCAGCCGCCGTGCTCGTTTCCGCCTACCAACCGGTCCGTGTGTGCCACGGATGGCAACACCTACCTTAACATCCAGCAGCTCGTGTGTCTCGCCATGGAGCGACGCAGAATGGGACTCGAAGGTGCGGGACAGCCAAATGGAATGGTCTAATTCAAATTAAACACTGCTCAAATTAAGCCATGGAGTTGCGGCATTGATCGGTTATTTTACGTGCTATTCTGTTAACTCTTGGAGGACACATATAATCTCATTGGCTAAAAAATATAATCTGCAGCCGTTGATTTCATGTAATTTGTCCGCACATTATAAATCAACTCAACGAATCACACAAGACGCACCAATTCGATCAAATAATCGAGACAGCCACTAGCCTGCCACCATTGTTACCGCTCGGGCTCATCAGGCTTCGTGCATCCCAACTCTGACCTCGAGTTCCCTCTCCACTCCGCCCACGGCTCCCGTCCTCCCCGCTCTACCCATGACTGCGCCCTCCCACTCCGCACACGGCTCTGTCCTCCCCGCTCTATCCCGCTCTGCCCTCCACACTCCGCCCACGGCTCCCACCGTCCTCGCCCTCCCCGCTCTACCCATGACTGCGCCCTCCTACTCCTCACACGGCTCTGTCCTCCCCGCTCTACCCATGACTGCGCCCTTCCACTCCGCCCACAGCTCTGTCCTCCCGGCTCTACCCTGCTCTGCCCTCCACACTCCGCCCACGGCTCCCACCGTCCTCGCCCTCCCCGCTCGGCCGGCTGCTGGCTCGCCTTTCACCCCACACGGGCTTCACCTGCGCCGCTCCGCACCGCTCCGCGCCGCTCGGCACGCTCCGGAACTGGTCGGTCGAGGCCACGTCACACATCGGGCCGCAGGCGGGCCGGCGGAGGCCCACGCACGATAGCCTAATAAGGCGCGAGCCTCGGCCGCTCGTTGGCGCGCCCATCCAAGCTCGGGTACTGCACGTTCTCATGTTTCTATTAAATATATGGTATACACATTTCTACACGCGAAAAATGCTCAGAGGATTGACATGCTCAGACGTCCAGTTAAATGTGAAGCATAAAGAAAACGCGAAAAAAAATATTATAAAGGTTATTACCGAGCGGGCGCGAAGCGCCCGTGAGGTTTATCGTCAACTTAGACAAATTTACATTTGACCCGGCCCGACACGGCCCGACCCAGCACGACACGGCCGTACAGAAGCTTTTCGGAACCTAATAACTTTGCAACCACTGTTCTGATTGAGATCGGGTTTTCACCATTGGGTAGGTCCATCAAATACATTTTGTCTTTGGTATAGTGCGTTCTGATAGGGGTGATACCACAGCGCGTGGCACACGCAAACGTGGGGCAGGTCAAATCGCCGATTTTAGAGGAAAATGGCGCCTAATGATACAATCGCTTCATCAAACTGGACCACATTTGGCGTACGCTAAGAGCCAATGATGCCCGATATGTTGCATGCCTAATTAAAACTTAAGGCTTGAGCGCACGTGAGCACGTGGAAGAAATAAGGGCGTCGGGCCACACGGCACACCCCTGTGATGTATCTCAGAAACTGCTAGGCCGATTATGGCGACATTTGGCTGCTGCTCCCGACTGACATCCTACCAATATTCCAAATGATGAATCGGAAGTTGCATGGCACGTCCCCGCCCTCCTCACGTGCGCACGTGCGGACCACTTTTTTATATCTTCGAAACTACTGGAGATATTGAGCTGAAATTGTGCATGTAGGTTAGGGCATGACTATTAGCTGCTTTCGACGTGCCGAGGCATACACCAATATGCACGTACGCACGTGCTCCACCGTATTTCAGAGCTTGGAAACTACTGGACCTATCGAGGTGAACATTTACATACATGCTTAGGAAGAGCTGTTAGGAGGTTTGCGCTTGACGGAACCTTTGAGTCACTATGCACGTGCTCACTGCGCACGCGCGGACCACTATTTGCTATCTCTGAAACTACCTGCCCGACTCAGCTGAACGTTCCTATGCATACTAGAGTATAACTACGGTAAAACTATTGAACGTTTCACTCACCATTGGGACACAGTCAATGTGCACGTGTGCTCCCGTACCGTTGCATATTTAAAACCTGTTTTAGCTTTACCAGAGCGCGCCCGCTCGGTCATCGCCCAAAAAGGCATTTTACTGGTTTTATAAATGCAATGTTTATCAAGCGCAGAGGCCGTTAAATACGCCATGTTATCGTTCATGTGGGGACTGTGGTTGTCTATCTATTCACGAAAGCTGTATGAAGACAAATTGCTAAACCGTCTATCCCGTCCGTTTCGGAGACTTGGGTATACGACACGTTAGATCCATGTTGTTTGTCTCAGAAACGTTCTTACCTCCCGGTAGATCCTCACTGTCCGTTTGACGTTGTAGAGATGTCCTTACCTCGCGGTAGATCCCAGTTATCCTTATCTTACGGTGGATCCTGGCCCGTTTCAGAGATGTTTTTGCGTCACGAGGGCGCGTGTACCAGCGGCTCCCGCCTCAACAAAAGGACCAGTTACGGTCGATTCACGACCTGGACAGGACAGTCCAGCGCTGGGGCTCGGGCGGCCGCCTCCGGAGCTGCGCTGCTGCAGCTATGCCTCCTCATCTGGCGCTCCCTCTGAGTCTCTGTCCTGTCCAAATCACACGTTCAATCAGTTAATATACGTCGCCGTGCTTTAGTGATTTTGTTTCGCGCTGGGTGTGTTTTGTGCTGAATCATCGGTGCAGCCTACTCGCCCTGTCACAGACACAATACAGGTTCGTTTTTTTGTGAACCAGTCACAACATCGGAGTTTCAATTAAATGTATCATTACAATTTAAATACATGGTATCATGACAGAATGATCATATTTTTCTCTCTAATATAGGTTGTGTCTTCAGCGATTTCAAAAGCTGCAGCTCTACTCGTGGCGTCACCCTCCGTTCCGTCTGGCAGACCTTTCACCGCGTATCGTCACGTAACAACACATGCGTGGCTGTTGTACGGCCAGACACCGTGTCCCGGCCTCTGTGTGTGGGGCGGCCCGGCCGACACGGTCCAGTGTTTCGGTACAGAGGCGTCCCCCATCCCTCCCGCGCACTGTGGGACCATGGCACGGCACCAGGAACGCACTGTGGGACCTATGCACGGGACCAGGACGCGCGGCTGCATGTGATGATGACGCCGGACGGTGATGTAAGCCTCGGCGGCCCGGCGTGCTGCCGTGCAGGCATGCGGGGAGCGACCGCCTAGTGATGAGGTATTGCGGCTGGGTGCGGTATACAGGGGCGGCGGAAGAGGGGAGGGCAGGGGGAGAAGCTGCCCCCCCCCCCCTGAAGAAGTTGGGGGGGGGGACCATATGGTTTTGCCCCCCCCCCCCCCCATAAGTTTGTAAGAGGGGCCCTCCGGAAATATCGATTTTTTTTGGTTCGCTGATAAAAATTATCCGAGGGCCCTGCATGTGTCCTCGATCAGCCTGAGGGGCTCTTGGTCGGTCCTCCGTCGTCCTGAGGGAGTCCTCGGTCGGTATGAGATAACCATCGTCCGGTTTGAGGGGGCCCTCAGTCCAGGTGGAGAAGGGGCCCTCAGTCCTAAGAGGGGTCTCGCGAGCGCGTGTACCAGCGGCTCCCGCCTCAGCAAAAGGACCAGTTACGGTCGATTCACGACCTGGGCGGGACAGTCCAGGCCGTGCTATGCTCCGGGGGACCCTGGATATTGTTTTGCCCCCAATCCGAAAATACAATCCGCCACCACTGGGTATGGATCTGTCATCTAATGACGGTGACTGTGACGGTGGCTGGGTGCGGTATGGATCTGTCCTCTGATGCCGGTAACGGTGACGGTGGCTGGGTGCGGTATGGAGCTGTCCTCTGATGCCGGTGACGGTGACGGTGGCTGGGTGCGGTATGGATCTGTCCTCTGATGCCGGTGACGGTGACGGTGACTGTGACGGTGGCTGGGTGCGGTATGGATCTGTCCTCTGATGCCGGTGACGGTGACGGTGACTGTGACGGTGGCTGGTGGCGGTACTGCGGCTGGGTGCGGTATGGAGCTGTCATCTGATGCCGGTGACGGTGACGGTGGCTGGGTGCGGTATGGATCTGTCCTCTGATGCCGGTGACGGTGACGGTGACTGTGACGGTGGCTGGTGGCGGTACTGCGGCTGGGTGCGGTGTGGAGCTGTCATCTGATGCCGGTGACGGTGACGGTGACTGTGACGGTGGCTGGTGGCGGTACTGCGGCTGGGTGCGGTGTGGAGCTGTCATCTGATGCCGGTGACGGTGACGGTGACTGTGACGGTGGCTGGTGGCGGTACTGCGGCTGGGTGCGGTATGGAGCTGTCATCTGATGCCGGTGACGGTGACGGTGACTGTGACGGTGGCTGGTGGCGGTACTGCGGCTGGGTGCGGTGTGGATCTGTCCTCTGATGCCGGTGACGGTGACGGTGACTGTGACGGTGGCTGGTGGCGGTACTGCGGCTGGGTGCGGTGTGGAGCTGTCATCTGATGCCGGTGACGGTGACGGTGACTGTGACGGTGGCTGGTGGCGATACTGCGGCCGGGTGCGGTATGGGTGCATCTGATGCCGGTGACGGTGACGGTGGCGGTGACTTTGGCTGTGATGGTGACTGTGACGGTGGCTGGGTGCGGTATGGATCTGTCCTCTGATGCGGGTGACGGTGACGGTGGCTGTGACGGTGGCTGGGTGCGGTATGGATCTGTCCTCTGATGCGGGTGACGGTGACGGTGGCTGTGACGTTGGCTGGGTGCGGTATGGATCTGTCCTCTGATGCCGGTGACTGTGACGGTGACTGTGACGGTGGCTGGGTGCGGTATGGATCTGTCCTCTGATGCCGGTGACTGTGACGGTGGCTGGGTGCGGTATGGATCTGTCCTCTGATGCCGGTGACTGTGACGGTGGCTGTGACGGTGGCTGGGTGCGGTATGGATCTGTCCTCTGATGCCGGTGACGGTGACGGTGACTGTGACGGTGGCTGGTGGCGGTACTGCGGCTGGGTGCGGTATGGAGCTGTCCTCTGATGCCGGTGACGGTGACGGTGACGGTGACGGTGGCTGGTGGCGGTACTGCGGCTGGGTGCGGTATGGATCTGTCCTCTGATGCCGGTGACGGTGACGGTGACTGTGACGGTGGCTGGTGGCGGTACTGCGGCTGGGTGCGGTATGGAGCTGTCCTCTGATGCCGGTGACGGTGACGGTGACTGTGACGGTGGCTGGTGGCGGTACTGCGGCTGGGTGCGGTATGGAGCTGTCCTCTGATGCCGGTGACGGTGACGGTGGCTGGGTGCGGTATGGATCTGTCCTCTGATGCCGGTGACGGTGACGGTGGCTGGGTGCGGTATGGATCTGTCCTCTGATGCCGGTGACTGTGATGGTGACTGTGACGGTGGCTGGGTGCGGTATGGATCTGTCCTCTGATGCCGGTGACTGTGACGGTGGCTGGGTGCGGTATGGATCTGTCCTCTGATGCCGGTGACGGTGACGGTGGCTGGGTGCGGTATGGATCTGTCCTCTGATGACGGTGACGGTGACGGTGACGGTGACGGTGGCTGGGTGCGGTATGGATCTGTCCTCTGATGCCGGTAACGGTGACGGTGGCTGGGTGCGGTATGGATCTGTCCTCTGATGCCGGTGACTGTGCCGGTGACGGTGACGGTGACGGTGACGGTGACGGTGGCTGGGTGCGGTATGGATCTGTCCTCTGATGCCGGTGACGGTGACGGTGGCTGGGTGCGGTATGGATCTGTCCTCTGATGCCGGTGACTGTGACGGTGACGGTGACGGTGGCTGGGTGCGGTATGGATCTGTCCTCTGATGCCGGTGACTGTGACTGTGGCTGGGTGCGGTATGGATCTGTCCTCTGATGCCGGTGACGGTGACGGTGACTGTGACGGTGGCTGGGTGCGGTATGGATCTGTCCTCTGATGCCGGTAACGGTGACGGTGGCTGGGTGCGGTATGGATCTGTCCTCTGATGCCGGTGACGGTGACGGTGGCTGGGTGCGGTATGGATCTGTCCTCTGATGCCGGTGACTGTGACGGTGACGGTGACGGTGGCTGGGTGCGGTATGGATCTGTCCTCTGATGCCGGTGACTGTGCCGGTGACGGTGACGGTGACGGTGACGGTGACGGTGACGGTGACTGTGACGGTGGCTGTGACGGGTGATGAGTGACGGCGTGGCTTGGGGCGACGGACGCCAGTCAGGCACATCACGAAGTGCGAACACTGAGCAGCCATCCGGGGGCCACGGCGGCGGCCCTGCAGCGCTGCACGGGACGATGCTATGCACTGCAGCCTCTGCAGCCGAGATGGTGACAGGAGCTGCGTGCCGTTGGGATGGGGTCATACGAGGTCATCACTGCCAGCGGCCTCGCGCGGCAGCCGGTGCTGCACCGAGTCCAGGTACACTGTCCTCAGATGTGCGGCTATCGGGGAGGGTCCCCTCGCCGATGGCCAGACATGAGACATGTCGACATTTTTAGAATGTTTCAAGTTCGATGGCCTCTCTTGAGCTAACTATTGACCCGAGATGAAATCTGATGAAGCCTGAGTGACAGAAAATTTAATTATCTTTCGGACATTTGTTTTCGCGCGTCGCGCGTCTCTTTTTTGTTTTCGATATATAGACGGTTTTTGGTAAGGAAACCATATATGGCCTAAATTTTACCTTCGTTGACCTCTGGTGCCCTCAATAATGACCTGACCTTAAAAATGACCTTATACTTGCATTAGACATTGTTTCGATCTATCTAACGCTTTCTATGTTTGTCGCTATGTAGCATGGTTTTTGAAATCTTAGAGGGGCGGTTATCTGCCCCCCCCCCCTGTCGGTTCGAAGTTGGCGTGGACCCCGTTGGTGCGCGGATTAACAATTTTAGTTGCACGCACAAGGCTCCTTGAAGGTCCCAGCAGCAACACAATGAAGAAGAGGCAACGCGAAACTTCGGCCCCTCAGCATTTTACGTTGCCCCGACTGTTCACGTTTGTGACAGATTACATAGCAATCACATGCATTCGAGGTAGTTCACTGACGTATATAGACTATGGAATGTGGAGGCGCCTTACGCGAAACGATCCGTCTCGTAAGTTTGCAAAGACAACTTCAGAAAACAGCAACGTATAAAACTTCATTCGAACATGTTGAGCGCTCACTGGCTTATCAAGTATCTTGTCTTAGTTTATGGCCATTGGCAGATCCAGCAGATCCAGCAAAAGGTCATGCCTCAAACCGCCCGAAATTGGCCAAAAATTGACACATTTCCTGATTTTAACAGAATAATTAATAAGCAACTTAACCAAGGGAATGTTCACCATCCAAATTAAATACGCAACCATTTCGGTCATCTTTGGCTCAGGTCAAAATTAAGGTCATCAGAAGTCATCAAAGGTCAAATTTGGAATTTTTTAGAGTCTGCCTAACAGACACCCAAACATCTCGATAACTATTATAGCTAGGAATAAACGAGAGAAGAAAAAAATATGTGAAAGGTCATTAAAAATGAAATCGCTAACGTGTCCTCGTTTCTTATTTTGTTATCAGGTCGATAGTTTAGGCTCCAGAGGTCAGCAAAGACAAAGGTTACACTGACCGTATATTATCAATAACCTTTTCGTTAATAAATTTGGAAACCTAATAACGATAGGACAATTATTTTACCGTCACCTTGTTTGTCTCGCCAACGCCTGTTCAACCATACCCGGCGTGACCGGGTTAGGTCAAATCCAAAATCTGACCTCAGGTCAGGGTCGTATTGTGACCAAGGTAGGTCCCTGTGTATATTGGGAAACGCGTTTTCCCAAGACAGACACAATGGTGTCAGTTGCACGTCTCTGCACGTATTGGTGTCGTATTGGTAGACACAATGGTGTCAGTTGCACGTATTCTTTCAGAAGTTATTAGTGCTCTTGGACTCACATGACCTCAGCTTACCTGGCAGTGGCACTGGCGGATCCAGGGGGGGGGGCGGCAGGGACAAAAGCCCCCCCCCCCCCTCAGCCCACGCACGGGGGCGGCAATAGAAATTACCCCCTCCCCCAAATATGCTGAAACTGGCGATGAAAAATGGGTACTGAATGTGAAAATATTTTTTTACGAAAAAAAAATCGTATTTTTCCCTCGTTCGTGTTCCCTGCATTTCGTAGCATTTTGGTAGCAGAAGGGAAAGTGGCGCGTGCATATTTGGAAATGTCGAATACAAAATCCAGACCCATCATACTAAAGTAGCCATAAGTCAGCCAAAACTAAAGATATTGCCTTGAAATTCGGTTTGGGTATTGTCTATACTGCGTTCTCCAATATATATTCCGGTTTTTCAATATGTTTGAAAATTTTGATTTTGTGGATTTATTTTCCTCCAAATTTTTCCTTCTTCATAAAATCATATCAAATATCAAATCATATGAAAAAGCCGGAATATGTATTGGAGAACCAAGTATGGACGATGCCCAAACCAAATGTCAAAGCAAGAGATCTTGAGTGTTGACTGACTTATGGCTCCCTAAGCACTAAGCAGTGGCGTACGCAGAAATTCACAAAGGACCAGGACCAGGCCTTGAGGGGCGCCACCCGATCGACAGGGGCGCCACCAATATTGGCGAGATTTTGCAGGGGGGGGGCGCCTCTCCTTCCGCACCATACGGAAGGAGAGTCACTGGCCAGAGGGGCGCCGTCACTCGCCGAAGATGGGCAGTCACTAGTCGGAGGGACCCCGTCACCCGCCGGAGGGGCGCCGTCACTAGCCGGAGAGGCGCCGTCACTCGCCGGAGGGGCGCCGTCACTGGTCGGAGGGGCGCCGTCTATGGTAGGGGACGCCCTCACTGGCCGGGGTCGCCGTCACTGGCCGCAAGAGTGCCGTCACTGGCCGGGGGAGCGTCCTCACTGGCACATGCGGAACTTTATATACTTAGGAGGATGCAGGCGCATCCCCAATGTTCTGATCTGCATCCCCAGTCTTTCATCTGCATCCCCAATAATATGACTTATTGTCTGTCAGATAGGGTTAAGTGTTTTGGTCATTTTGGCTGGGGGAAGAATGAGACACGGTACAAATATACAGGGGTGTAGGATCATATTCAGTTGAGGGGACTTCAGCCCTCTCAACTTGTGGCTTAGCCCCCCCCCATCCAACTTGTCATTCAGCTCCCCCACAACTTAAAAAAACAATTTTATAGATGCAACAACAATATTAAAGGACAAAGGCACAGTAGGTACCAACACACGGGATACAGGTACATGTATACAGGTACTGACGGGATACAGGTGAATGGTCATAAACACTAAAGAACAACACTACTTATTGACACATAGGTATCCTTTTTCAATTTCAGACACAAAATGTCAATCTAGGTGCTTACATAAACAACATGAGTAAAGTAAGAATGGGTGTAACATGTTTCAGTTTCACATTGTGCGTTTTGGATAAAAGACAGGTCACATATTACAATGCACCCTTAAATTGGCCAGATGTGTTAAAATTTGAGTATAAATATGTTAGTGAAATTGACGCTTAATGAAGAATTTGACCAATAATATAAATGTTTTGTGTCTGAAAGCATATCAATCATCCTGAGCTGGAAAAACAGCAGAAATTATCATAGACATAAACAAAATGTGCTACAAGTCAGGATTATAACAACATTCAATTTTTGAGCCTGACAAACATGATTTACACAATCTATACCTGGTCATGGTGTTGAAAAGTGGAGGCCCACATCAGTAAAGGTTATTTTAAAAGAAAATAGGTTTATTCAACACCAAACAAACCAAGTTATACAAAAACAGCACAAATATTGAAATCATGGTTTGGTTTGGTTGGGTTTGTGGACCAAGTACCGTATCCTCCTGGGACCAAGGTGCTAATTGGAACTCTCACCCTGTTCCGAGGGGTATGGGGAGCCGGGCAGACTTTTTCAGAGGCCCGCCGAGGGATTGAACCCCGGTCTCCGGCACAGAAGGCAAGTATCTTACCACTGCACAGAGTTGCTCCCCATATATTGAAAGCAATACAAGATAAATGCGTCATATTTTGGCATGACTGCGCCGTATTTGTCTCTTTTATTATTACTAAAATACTGCCTAGTTTTTCAACATAAAGATGAAGGCATACTAAAATGCCGGTGCTGCCTAGTTTTCTTGCCCTGGACTATTGGCGTATCACCAGACATTTTAAGTTCGAGAGGAAGTCTTTCTGGCAGACGTTCGCGTCCTAAGAAACGACTATTACTGGGAATAAATAAATCATATTTTGCAACAAAAAAAGGCAGTTTTGGTGTCGAGGCGAGCCTCCGATTTCATACCTGCCCCATTTGTCTGAACCTTAACCCTCGCCCAACGGGGGGGGGGGGGGGGGTCCTAAAACGACCTTCCCTGATATTTTTCCTGTATAACTTTTTATACATACGGCGCATCTTCTTGAAATTTACAGTATCTAAGTATACAACAATTATACGCATTGTGTAAAAATGTAATTGAAATTGGTTGAGAAATTAGGGAAATAATGATGTTTTGATGACGTCATATTGGTGGAAAACGATAAATGTTTGAAAAATCATAGAAAACAGAGTTATAAAGCAAATTGCAAACACATATAAATGAAGATATAAAATGTTTTTTTCTTTAAAATGGCAATCTTGGATTTTCACAATTTTGGGTTCTTGACCTTCAAAATGAACAAAAATTGATTTTTTTTCTTCAATCACCACAAAATAATTTTTTTGACAGGTGTTAAAAAACGGAATATATGTGAGAGAACTGAGTATGGACAATACTCAAAGCAAATTTCAAATAAATATATCTATTTTTGATTGAGTGATGGCTCCCTAAGTGTAAGAAATTAATGACGTCATTTTTTTTGATAACTTGTTTGGACTTTTTTGACCAGGTACGACTAAATAATTACCTTTTCTGTATTTCGGAGACTAAACTGGTCTAAGAACATGCCTTTTTATTTACATTTATCAATTTCTCATTTTGAGGTTTTCTGACAGAGAAAAATCGCTGTTCTGGACGTGGTCGATCGAGGTCATTCACTTGACCTGGAAGGTCACTCGTTGACCCGAAACCTAAAAATTGACCGTTAGATTCCAAACATGACAGGCAACATGTTAGCTCTTACCGCGTTGCTCTATGTTGCTTGGTTTGGAAGTTAACAGGAGGGGTCATTTTAGGACCCCCGTAGGGCGAAGGTGAAAAAAGTTCCCGTAGGGCGAGGGTTAAATATGTATATGTATCGATGTCAAGAGGTCAAGAGATTCCAGGTTCCGGGAGCACGTTGCCCCGTTTAGCCCCCCCCCCCATCCTTGGCGACACCTATGCGCCACTGACAAATGTAACGCAGAACAAGTCGGCATAACCAGATTGTTCTGTTCTTTTAGAGACGCCTCTTACAGGGTCAAGGGGTTAGACCCCCTTTGGGGTAAGGTTTTTTGTTGAAACCGTTTATTTTGTTACGCAAGGGAAATTTGATGGAGTAAAAGGTACCCAAAGACGAGAAAAGCACAAATCCGCAAACAAATATTGCATAAGAGGGATTCTCTCAAAGATAACAAGCTTGACACTAAAAATGAGGTATAAGGTGGGCAAAGAAAACGGATACGCTTCGTCCCACTGTTTTTCGTTTTTCGTCATCGCTGAAAAACCTTGCAGATGTGCAAACCATAGGCACAAGAACGGGGGAGGAGCAGGGGGAGGGCGGTGGAAGAGGGGGCGGGGTGAGCAGCTGCCCTCCACTCAAGAAGTTTGGGAGCAAATATATGGTTTGCCCAATATCCCCCCCCCCAAAAAAAAATGTTTAAAACAAAATATATTTACAAATTGAAATGCAATATACCCATAAATTAATCCAAATCGAAGACAAAATAAGAACAAATAGTGGACATATTTGGAATCAGCACCCCCAAAAATGTAAAAAAAATCATTTTTTGTTTTAATGGAGTCTACTTCAACTGCAAATTTACCGAAGCTGGGAACAAAGCAAGCAAATGCCTCTTATAGCAGCATGATGTATCTAAAAAATGAGAAAAAAATATGTAAATAAAATGGGGGGGGGGTTACCTGCTACTGCATCTCCAATCAAAAACACAAAGTTCCGCCCCTGCTCACTGGCCGGGTGGCGCCGTCACCGGCCAGAGGGGCGTCGTGACTGATCGGAAGGGCGCCAGCTTTGCATGGGCACCTCGGGTCCAAAGGACCAGGTCATGACCTGCATGACCTGATACTCGGTACGCCACTGTCCAGTATGATGGGTCTTGACTTTGTATTCGACATACCCAAATATGCGTGGCGCGTCTGGCGCTATTTTCGATCTGGAGCGATTCCTACAACAAACGTAAGTTAAAAAACGTCGCGTTTTGGCGCCAAAGTTTATAGCGCTGAATAGCGTGCGTGGAACGCATTTCGACAGTAGTTGAGTAATTGTGACTGGGACTTGGGTATCGTTGTTTTCCTTTTCCCTGTAAACATGCAGCCAAATAAAATTCACACTTAGCGAATGTGTAGGCATAGTTAATATTTGTTATTGTCAAGGTCATTTTAAATTACAATATCTTGGGATGGCTACTTTGGCCTCAGGTCATACCCAGACTCAAGTAATTTCAGGTACCAATTTTAAATCTGACACCCATTTTGCACCATGCTTAGGTACCTATCCATCCCGGTGCATTTTACGGGTGCTATGAGAAGAGGTCTCACAATTTTTAGCTTTTCCAACTAATCAAGATCAGACTCAGCATGAACTCAGCTACACAAATGTTTGAAAGTGACAGACAGGCACGTAGCCAGGATTTCGTCCAGGAGGGGGGGGGGGCGCCTCGAAAGGGCCCCTTCCCGAGCGTTGAAAGGGCCCCTTCCCATGCGTTGAAAGGCCCCCCCCCCAAAAAAAAACGCATGACAAGGCACGTTACAAGGCTGGAAAATGCAGTATGGCAGGTATGGCATGGGCTATACCAACGTTTAGGAGCTGGAGTTAGCAAACTGCCACATCAACTTTGGAACCAGTAACACGAATTTAGAATCAGCTATACCAACTTGGAATATTTTTTGTAAGCTCAAGACCTGGAACTCTTAAACGAATTGCGCAGCGAAGCGGCGCGAAAATTTAGAGTATTATGCCCTGGGCTGCTTTCTCATCAATGCGTCGCATTGCGTATGGTGCGGACCTCTAAAATTGCTATATTGTGCGTTTAAAAGTGCGGGGAAAAAGTGCTAAAGTGAACTATTTTGCCCAATAATATGGGAAAGTAGCAGCATAACACATAAATGCGCCGAGAAACTGACCGATTTTTTTCCTAACCCGCATATGGGCGAATTTGTAGTTAAATTGCGCTTTAAATTGCGTTTTGTAGTTAAATTGCGCTTAAATTGTTAAATTGAAAATTTTGAGTTGTATTCCCTGTACAACTGTATTCTTACTGTTGAAAGGCCCAAGGTCCATTCAGATCGTCTAGGGGCCCCTCTGACCTTTTCTACGCCCTTCCGACCTGTTCAGGGACTCATCAGGGATCCGCGAAGCGAAAAGACATGATGTGGAGTGGGTGATATATATATATAATACAAAGAGGGCTAACTCTACAGGAAAAAATAAAATCGGATCTTTCGGGTATATTGTAGCACCCTGACGAAGGGTGTTACAATATACCCGAAAGCTCCGCTTTTAATATATGTATTGTGGAGTAAGTTCTCTTTGTATTTAATCTTCATCTGGGATCTCTACGTGCTTTGACCCTTCCGGTCTCACCAGAGACTCCTCTGACCTTCCAAGAAGCCCCTCTTGTGTGCCAAGGGGCCCATTCGGCCTGTTCAGAGGTCCTTCCGACCTGGCCAGGGACTGCACTGGCTGCTTTGTCGCCCTGTCGACATGCTCAGGGGCAGGGGCGGCGGATTGCGGGGCGCAGGGTACCCAAAATCCCCCCCCCCCCCCCCTCAAATGGAAATCCTGGGGAGGGGAAGGGTCATGTTGCCCCCAGATTGAACAGGCTAAAATCTGGGGGGGGGGGGGGGGAACTACCCTTTGCCCCCCAGGATTTTCGACTGGGGGGAATTTTGGGTACCCTTCCCCCGCAATCCACCGCCCCTGCTCAGGAGCCCCTCCAACCTGCCCAGGGGAACCTCCAGTCTGGCTAGGAACTCATCCGGCATGTTCAAGGGGCCTTCCGACCGACCCAGGGACCCTTTCGGTCTAGCCAGGAGCCCCTCTGACTTGCCCAGGAGCCCCTCCGATCGGCCCAGCGACTCTTCTGGTCGGCCTGCGCTGGCTGCTTTGTCGCCCTGCCGACATGCTGAAGGGGCCCTCCGACCTGCCCTGGAGCCCCTCCGTGATGGCCAGGGGCCACTTCGGCATGTTCAGGGGCCCTATTACCCGCCCAGGGGTCCTTTCGGTCTGGTCAGGGGCCCCTCCGATCTGCACAGGTGCCCTTTTAACTTTCCAGGGGCCCTCTGGTCTCTCCAGGGGCCCTTTAACCTTCTAAGGGCCCTTCCGACCTAACAAGGGACTGCGCTGGCTGCTTTGTCGCCTTGCGACATGCTCCGAGGGCCCTCTGACCTGCCCTGGGCCCCTCCGTGCTGGCTAGGGGCACATTCGGCATGTTCAGGGACCCTTCTGACCCACCTAGGAGGCCCTTTCGGTCTGGTCAGGGCCCATCTGGCCTGCACAGGGGCTCTCTTAACTTCCCAGGGGCCCTCTGGTTTGTCCAGGGGCCCTCCAACCTGCTCAGGGGCCCTTATGACCTGGCAAAGGACTTCGCTGGCCGCTTTGTCGCCCTGTAGACATGCTCAGGGGCCTCTCAACCTGCCCAGGGGCCACTCTGTGCTGGCTAGGGGCCCATTCGACGTGTTCAGGGGGCCCATTCGACGTACTCAGGGGGCCCTCTGACCCGCTCAGGGGCCCTTTCGGTCTGGCCAGGGGCCCCTCTGACATGCACAGTGCTCTTTTGAACGTCCAAGGGGCCCTCTGGTCTTTCAGAGAGGGCACGCCGCCCTCCCCTCGGCTACGTGCCTGGCGACAGAAGAGGCAATATTGTGTTTGTCTGTTTTTTTTTGTACCACTGGCGGATCCAGTTGATGTAGAGCATTAGGGGCAAATGCCCCCCACAGGAACATGGCGGGCATTCAATACAAGGATGTCCCCCGCCCCGCGTGCTCCTGTATTGGCTGTAAGAAGTGATAATTAGGAAGAAGAAAAATCCCCTCCGGTCAATGACTTTCGCTTTGAGGTTCCGATACCCCCCCCCCCCCCCGCTCACCGACTTCTCGCGCAAAAGACCCGACTCCAAGCCCCCCCCCCCCTCCCCCCGGTCAACAACTTTTCGCTGATGAAGCGGAGTGAAATTGTGTAGCCCCCTCCCCATTCTCAAACCTTAGATCCGCCAGTGGGTAGGGGCAAAGGCAGGAGCTCCGCCACGGGGGGGACGTGCCCCCCTCACATTTCCGGATTTTAACATTACGCCTGTGGGCGTTGCATGGAAAGAATCGACTTCAGAATGCCTCCGCCCCCCCCCCCCCACACAGACACACACACGCTTTCGGAAGGTGGCCGCCACCTTCCGAAAGCGCCCTTGGGCCAAGGAACACAAATTGTACCAGTGAGTCAATAATTACATACGATGACATGAACTACTGCGAACGGCAGACCACTTTGCACCCCAATTTTCGGCGATAACTTTTGAAGGAACTAACTGGCATGAACGAATTTCTTGCAATTCATATTTCAGACCCTGCGCCGCGATTTTGTTTTATTATTAAGGTCGGTTATTGTCAAACGATACATTACGGCACTTGCCATTCACTCGCAATGTTAAAACTCGCGCAGGGAATTAAATCGGTGGGTAGAAGCTATCGTGAAAGGGTGGAGCTATGCTCTGACGTCAGAGGTTAGCTCTGCCCTGGCTGACCTTGAACCGGCGCTGCCCGATCAGTGACCGGTCGGTTGCGAGTGCTGGGCGGAGTCAAGGGCGGGACTACAGAGCGACCGGACGTTTGCCTCTATCCGAGATCGTATTGTGTTTAACATTACGAGTGAATGGAAAGTACCTTAAATGTTCGTTTGACACTAACCAGCCTTTAGAATACAAATTAGCGCAGGGCCTGAAACGTCCATTGCGAGAAATTAGTTCATACCAGTTGATGCATTCAAAAGTTATCGCCGAAAATTAGGGTCCCAAGCGGTCTGCCGTTCACAGTAGAAGGCGAGTGTAAGCCCTAAGGTCAGACAGGTGCCCCAGTGGCGATTAGGGATCAGTACAGGTTATTCAGGCGCTAGACAGGACCCCCAGCAGCGGCGGCGCCACCGGGGGGTCAGGAGGGGCAGTCGACCCCCCTGTCGTCGGGCAGGGGGGAGGCAAACATATCTTTTTGACCCTCATGTCATTTAAGGAAGCCCCTCCATGCTTCAAAGAGGCCCCATTTCGCAGGCCCCATCGCGGAGGTCACAGGTGCCCTTGGAAGCCAAAGGGGGTCCCAGTATGGAGGTCAGAGGGGCCTTTCAACGCCAGAGGAGGCCATCTGGAAGTCAAAGGGGAGGTCAGAGGTGGGCCCCTGAGGGTCAGGGGATCCTTTGGAGGTCAGAAAGGCCACCGAAGGCCAGAAGGGCCCTCTGGAAGCCAGAGAGGCCCTCTGGAGGTCAAAGGCCAGGGATCCCCTGCAAGGGCGTAGGCAGGGGGAGGGGGCAAGGGGCCATGCCTCCCCCCACCCCTGGAGACCAGGTTGGCCCCTCTGGCGACCGAGCGAGGGCCCCTGGGGCCGAAGGCCCCAGTTTTTTGGATGGTGTCAGGCGCCCGCGAAACGCCTTACGCCGCATGAAAGAACGCCCACCCACCTGAACAAATCATAACAGGAATAAATAACAGCACTTATTTATTCCTGTTAAAGGCATGTATAATGTATATGTAAATACGTACACAAGGCCCCAGACAGCGTGGAGAGGGCCCATTACCAGCTTTTCAAGGGCCCTGCCGATCTGCAGATGGCCCCCTGTCGGCATTTAGAGGGCCCTGTCGGTTGTAGAGGGCCTTCTGCCGTTATTTATAGGGCCCTGCAGATCTGTAGACGGTCCCTGCCGATCTGGAAAGGGCCCTCTGCCGGCCTTTAGAGGGCCCTGTCTATCTGTAGATCGACCTGCCAATCTGTAGAGGGCCTCTGCCGGTATTTAGAGGGCCCTGCCGACCTTTAGAGGGCCCTGGCGGCCTTAAGAGGGCCCTTCCGGCCTGTGAGGGCCTTCCGGTGTATAGAGGACCATGTCGCCCTTTAGATGGCCTTTAAAGGGTTCTGCCGATCTGTAGATCGCCCTGCCAATCTGCAGAGGGCCTCTGCCGGCATTGAGAGGGCCCTACCGACCTGTAGAGGGCCCTCTTCCAGCCTTTAGGGGCCTTATCGATCTGCAGAGTGCCCCAGCCAATCTATAGAGGGCTCTCTACCGGCATTTAGATGGCCCTGCCGGCTTTTAGAGGGCCCTGGCGGCCTTTAGAGGGCCCTTCCGGCCTTTGGAAGGTCCTTCCGGACTGTATAGGGCCCTTCCGACCTTTAGAGGGCCTTGCTGGCCTTTAGATGGTCCTGCCGGCCTTTAGAGGGTCCTGCCGATCTGTAGATTGCCCTGCCAATCTGCAGAGGAACTCTGTCGGCATTTAGAGGGCCCTGCCGACCTGTAGAGGGCCCTCTTCCAGCCTTTAGGGACCCTGTCGATCTGCAGTGTCCCAGCCAATCTGAAGAGGGCCCTCTGTTGACCTTAAACGGGCTCTACCGATCTGTAGAGGGCCCTCTGTCGGCCTTTAGAGGGCCCTGCCGATCTGCAGATGGTCATCTGCCGGCCTTTAGAGGCCTCTGCCGATCTGTAGAGGGCCTATGCTGTCCTTTAGAGGGTCCTGTGGTGGTAGAGGTGGTCTGCCGGAAGAGCGCCGGTGAGGCTCTCGAAGGAAGACCAGTCAAAGTTCTCATTGGTGTTCAGTGTATGCTAGTAACGTCTGAGAGGAGTACAAGGCTTTGACAATGTACAAGTATTAACCCGGCATTGGCTGGGGTCTCAGCCGAACACCATTGGCTGGGTTGGCGTCCCCCCTGGTTATCTTCCGAACAAATAACCGCAGCGTCGACCTGCAGGGGTGGCCAAAGATCTCGTCTGGACACACATCCGGACAAATACGTTGGCCCATACTTCCCTGAGCGACCCCCCAGTGGAAATGTTTATCCTTCTACGATTTTGAATTAGAAGTGCCTTGACGAGACAAATACGATGGCGTAAAAAATAGCACCTTATCTTCATTAGGTAAAAAGCTATTTTCGCAAAACTGTTTTGCCCCCAAAACAAATACATTTGACGACCTCTGGAGCCTAAAATATTGACCTAAGCTCAAATTTGAGGACACAGATGGCGATTAGATATTTAAAGAGTTTTCAATTGCTCTTTTAGTTTATTCCTAGCTATCATAGTTCCCGAGATATTTGGGGGTTTCTCGAGCGAAGTCCTAAAACTGGAAAATCTGACCTTCGATGACCTCTGGTGACCTCAATATTGAGCTGACCTAAAAAAGACAGATGCACATTCCATAGAGTTTGTCTCGAGCTATCTAACGCCATTTTCCGCTTGTCACTGCAGTGCGTAGTTTTCGAGATCTTAGGGTGGGGGAATTCCCCCCCCCCAGGGCGTGTAATAATCAGAGGCCCTCCAGGGCGCATGTTAAGATATGGCTTTATCGTGTTGTAGAAACCCCTCGTATCACAATGTGGTGTATTTTTTTCAAGAAAATGTATAAGCAAACGGTATCCAAAGCTTTCTGTAAATCTGCCCCCCCCCCTCACTGATTTTCTCAATAACTTGAAAACAATGATAGATATCGACGTCAACCTTTCAGTACCTTATGCTGTATCCATTCTTCGTCTTATTACAACATTCCAATGAAAATCGTGAAAAAGTGCTTTGGGAGATAATGACGTTTTAATCACGTCCTGTCATGCCATTTTTGGTGAGAAAAAAAATATATGTTTGAAAAATCGTAAACAATCTAGTTTTGAAGCAAATCGCAAATTAAAAACAAAACAAAAAAGGAAATAACATTATATTGAAATGACTATCGCGGATTTTCACAATTTTGAGTATTGACTCTCAAAAATAAAAATATTTTCTTTCGTTGTCGAAAGTTATTTGTCACAACAAACAACATACTGTATGTACTATGCTAATTATGTAGGCCCCCTTAGCTACGAGGGTCCCTCTGACCCCCCCCCCCCCCCCTGGGAGAAATCCTGTCTACGCCCCTGGTCCCCTGTAGGCCATAGGGGTCCTATGGAGGTCAGAGGTGCCCTTGAAGTCCATAAGCGGCCCTCTGGAAGCCAGATGGAAGGTGAGGGGAGCCCTATGGAGGTCAAAGGCCACTTTTCAAATGGAGGCCCCTAAATTTCGACTTGCCTCCCTGACAAAAATCCGTGGCGCCGCCCCTGACCCCCAGTGGCGATCAGACACTCCAGAACCAGGCTAAGGCAGTAGCCATTTGCCCCCCAGACGAGACAGGGCCCGAAGGCCCCAGTGTCTATCAGGGATGATCATGACCAGGTGCTGACCGAGCGCGCCTCATGCCGACCAACCTAGGGGCCCTCAGGACGACCTAGGGCCCTCTTAGGCCGGCCGAAGGCCTCATCAGGCCGACCGGGACCCTCAGGTCGACCGGGGGCCCTCTTAAGCCTAGCAAGGCCGACTGAGGGCATTTCAGGGCAATCAAGGGCCCCCTTAGGCCGACCGGGCCCCTGAGGCCCATCGGACCCCACAGACCGGTCGAGGGCTCCTCAAGCCAACCAAGGGCCCCTCAGGCCGACAGAGCCCCCCCCCCCTTAGGCCGATCAGGCCCCCACAGGCCGACCAAGGGTCACCACCGGCTGACAAAACTAGGGCTATTCAAGACGACCTAGGGCCCTCTTAGGCCGGCCGAAAGTTCCTTTAAGCAGACCGGAGGTTTCTCAGGCCAGCCGGGGACCCTCTTGTGCCTAGCAAGGGCCCCACATGCCGACCAAGGCCGACCGAGGGCACCCCGGCCCCGGGCCGACTGAGGGCTCCATCAGGCCGACTGAGGGCCCCACAGGCCAACCAAGGGCCTCTCAAGCCGACCGAGGACCATTTAGGCTGACTGGGCCCCCCACAGGCCGATTGAGGGCCCCTCAGGCCGATCAACCTAGGCCACCTCAGGACGACCTAGGACCCTCTTAGGCCGGCCGCGAGAGCCCCCTTAGGCCGGTTGGGCCCCTCAGGCCGACCGGGCCCTCTTGAGCCTATCAAGGGCTCCCTCAGGCCGACTGAGAGCCCCTCAGGCTAATCAAGAGCATTAGGCCGACCGTGAGCCCCTTAGGGCGACCGAGGACATCCACAGGCAGACCGAGGGGTCCCTCGGGCCGACTGATGGCCCCTAAGTCCGAACAAGGACTCTCTTAAGCCTGGTAAGCCGTTTTGGGCCCTTCGGCCGCTCCGCCGCTTCCATATGGGCTGAGGGGCCGAGGGGCCTGGAAGGCCCCTCGGCCAAATGAGGGGGGGGGGGACACGTGCCCCCTGTCCCCCTAGCTGCGCCCCTGCTGGTACCTAGCCTTTTTTCACTGAATTTCAAGTTTTCAGATGGATGCTTCCAACAGCACATAGCTTCAGTTTGGTGGATAAAAGAACAAAGCATTCGTGACATGCTCAGTCCCTGCCTGTAGCTTAGGGAAGCATTCCCACAACAGATGATAACACTGTAATGTGGGTTATGTAGTTTGTGCCGTTTTGCAACTGTTATGACAACGGTTTGGGGAAAAGCTGGTGTATATATGCCACGCTAAGCTGGGGACACACCTGCTGCTGCCTTTTTCCATTCGTAATACTTCGTCGGTGTCACGAAGGCGGCCTGATTCGGCTGCTGTTGCTGCATGTTGCCACACAAGAAACATATTGACTCATCGTCACAGGACTTTGCGCATCCCAAACTCTAAAACGCATAGAGCGTCACAAGACTTCACAAGACAAAGCATCACTGAACAATCATGCCAACATATTGTGTATCAGCGGTGTGAGGGTATTCTTACACAACTAATAGTATTACAACGTGCAATCAAGTTCAGTACGAATACTACAAAATAAAGTGGAATCTCCATGTGTTTATCCCCCATAGAAACCCTCTCTACAGTGACATATCTGTAGTGTCGTGTGTCAGTGTGTGCGCCGTGTGCCTGCCCGGGACGGCTACTTCCCCTGTCGGTATGCGTGGCGGGCGGATGGAACCGGCCCGCCGCGCCGGCCGGCGCTCCGGCTCTATTGTCCGTTGGGCGGCGGGGAGGGCGACGCCGGCCGGGGGTGCGAAGGGGCCTGACCGGCCCGGCGGCGTTCCGGCTATTTGTGCGCCGGTCACCCCTGTGTGGGATGGCTCTGGTAGGAGAGAGACGTGTCAGGAGCGTCGCCGCGTGTGGTCGTGTCGCTTGGCAATACACGAGCTCACTACAAGCTATTTCGGCACGATGCCCAAATCGAGAGCGACCGCGAGCAGTGCAAGTGGTGTGACGCCTGCGATGGCCCAGTCCGGTGTGACCAGACACGTGAGCTTCGACTCTCGGTTAATTCCAGAGTTCGATGGGGACAAGGACATTGTGGAGTGGTACACTCGCGCCGAGGTGCTGTGCAAGCACCATGGAGTGGACCTGGCCAGTGTGTTGCCTGCACGGCTCACCGGCGGCGCATTCGCTGTCTGGCTGCAGATCCCAGAGTCGGTGCGTGACTCGGCTGATGCCGTACGTGACGCGTTGTATGACGCGTTCGCCATGGATCCACTGGCCGCGTACGACGCCTA
The DNA here is from genome assembly GCA_036785665.1 of Chirona hameri. Classification (NCBI taxonomy): domain Eukaryota; kingdom Metazoa; phylum Arthropoda; class Thecostraca; order Balanomorpha; family Balanidae; genus Chirona; species Chirona hameri. The sequence continues at coordinate 105,490 of JAXIVJ010001046.1, forward strand.
CTCGACACGCCGTCTGCAGCCCGGCGAGTCGGCCGATGTGTACCTGGCAGCGCTGCGTCAGCTAGCTACGCTGTACGGCGGCGTGCCCGACAAAGCTCTCGCCTGTGCATTCATCGCCGGTCTACCGGACACGGTCCGAAGCACAATTCGGGCCGGCACCCGTGCGGAAGCTCTGGACCTGGCGAGCATCCTCGCACGAGCGCGGGCCGTGCTGAGCGATGAGCGCGGCTCGGTGGCAGCCGCCATGACTCGCAAGCCGGCGGCTCGGAAAGTGACACGTCTGTCAACGCGCTGCTGGGAATGTGGCAAGATCGGCCACATCGCAAGGCTCTGCCCAAACGCCCAGGAGGCCGCGCCAGCGCGAGCGCCGTCTCCCAGCCAGTAGCGCGCTCACTTCCCGTCGTCAAGCTCAGCGTCGATCGGCGTGAGTGCCGTGCACTGGTGGACACAGGGTGCACGGACACGCTGATTTATGCGGGCTGCTGTCGAAGCTGGAAGCCAAGGACGGTGAACATGACGACCGTGAACGGCGGGACGCTGCGCTGCAGTGGCACTGGTGACGTCACGGTATCTCACCGGGGCAGGCAAGTGACGCTCACAGTGCTGGTTGTGCCCGACCGGCCGCTGGGCATGGACATGGTGCTGGGAATGTCGGGCATCACAGCCCTGGGCGGCATCAGTCTGACGACGCCGACAGATGTGCAGTTCTGTGCGGCAGCGGCTGGCGTGCGCAGCCAGGATGTGACCGTGGACGCTGCCGACTTCACAGCCCGGTTTGAAGCCGACAGTGGCGAGTGGACAGTGGTGTGGAAGTGGGCGGAGGGCGGCGGCCCTGGTCGTCTGCATAATCACGTCACTCAGTACGCTGTGCCGGAGGCTGTGCAGTCGGCGTATGATGAGGAGCTGGACCTCTGGATCCGTGAAGGATGGCTGCGGCCCTATGACGAGCGGGCTGACGGCCCGGCTCGTGGCCTGATCCCGCTGATGGCGGTGGTGCAGCCGAATCAGGGAAAAGTGCGTCCTGTGCTGGATTATCGGGAGCTGAACGGTCACATCGACGCCCACACAGCGGACGCGGACGTCTGTGCGGAACAGCTCCGCCGCTGGCGGCGGCACGGCTCCCGCATCGCGGTAGTGGATTTGCGTAAGGCATATCTGCAGCTCCGACTGGACCGGCGGCTCTGGCCGTATCAGACAGTAGTGGTGCACGGGCGGCGGTACTGTCTGACACGCCTCGGCTTCGGCCTGAACGTCGCTCCGCTCATCATGAAGGCTGTGGTGCGGGCGACCCTGGAGCAGGACGAGGCAGTCAGCCGGGGAGTGCTGCCCTACGTGGACGACCTTCTGGTGGACGAAGATGTCGTCAGCGCAGAGCGAGTGGTGGAACACTTCGCTCGGTATGGACTGGCCTGCAAGCCGCCACAGCGCGCGGCTGACGGAGCGCGCCTGCTGGGGCTTCGCGTGAAGGCGCGTGAGGGAGAGCTGCAGTGGTGCCGCGACAATCCTGTCGGCGCGCCTCCAGAGACGCTAACACGCAGGGCGGTGTTTGCATGGTGTGGCCAGCTGGTCTCCCACCTTCCAGTGGCGGGATGGCTGCGGCCGGCAGCAGCGTGGCTGAAGCGGCGGGTCAATGCTCTCACGCAAGGCTGGGATGACCCCACAGCAGATCCGGAGCTGCGCGTGCAGGTCAGCCATGTCGCTGAGCGAGTGGCCTGTGCCGACCCAGCACGCGGACCCTGGAGGCTGAGAGGTGGAAAACTGGTGGTTTGGACAGACGCCAGCAGTTTAGCCTCCGGGGTTATTCTGGAGGATCAGGAAGGGGGCGTTGTAGAGGACGCGAGCTGGCTGCGACCGGAGTCTAAAGCGGCCATGCACATCAACATGGCTGAGTTGGACGCAGCGCTCAGTGGTATCAACCTGGCGATCGCCTGGGAGATCAGAGAAATCGATCTCCGCACCGATTCTGCCACCGTCCGGAAGTGGATCGGTGACGCCCTGAGCGGTCGCTCGCGTCTCAGAACAAAAGCCCACGGGGAGATGCTGATCCGTCGGCGAGTAGATGTCATTCGTGAGCTGGTGAAAGAATTTCAGCTCAAAATGACAGTCACGCTGGTGAAGTCAGAGCAGAACCCGGCGGACGTACTCACCCGCGTGCCGAAGGAGTGGCTGCGGGCCGGCAGATCAGAGGAGCCCCCGACAGTGGCCGTGGCGGCGGCAGCGGACCGGCGAGCGGATATCGACGCAGCTCGAATTCGCTCAGTGCACGAGAGCACCGGCCATCAAGGCATCAGACGCACGCTGTGGTACCTGAAGCGGGACGGTGACATGTGGGCTACCAAGCCAGCTGTGCGCGCTGTTATACAGCAGTGTGACGTGTGTCAGTCAATCGACCCAGCGCCGACTCGCTGGCGACACGGGTCGCTGAGCGTGCCGCTGACGTGGGAGCGCTTGGCTGTCGATGTGACCCACTACCGCGGTCAGTCCTATCTGACCGTGATAGATTGTGGTCCGTCCCGCTACGGGATATGGCGGCTGCTGCGCCGGTCTGACGCGGTAGAAGTCACGAGCCAGCTCGAAGCCATCTTCCTGGACCGCGGAGCGCCAGCAGAACTGCTCCTGGACAATGCAACAGAGTTCCGGGGCCGCGGCATGGCAGCATTCGCAGCAAGATGGGGAATCACGCTACGGTTCAGAGCGGTGCACGAGGCAGGAGGCAATGGCATCGTCGAGCGTCACCACCGCACTATCAAAGTGATGGCAGCCCGCCAGGGATGCACTATCGGCGAATCGGTGCATCGCTACAACATGACGGCCCGGGACGGCCAGAGCTCTGAGAGTGCGCCCGCCGCTGGTTTGTTCCAGCGTGTGGGCCGCGACCTGCCAGCAGTCACCGCCGAACGGGACGGCACCAGGCCACCACCCGAGCTGCGACTAGAGGATCATGATGCAGGCTTCCGGGTCGGCGATCCAGTGTGGATGCGACGCCGTGGACCTACGACACGCTGCACTGATGTGTCACGGACGGGAACTGTCACACGCCTTGTGTCAGACCAGCTGGTAGAGGTGGACGGTGTTCCATGGCACGTCCGATGCCTGCGGCGCCGGCGCGGATCGGGCCAGGAGGCGTTGGACTCCACTGACGAGGACGACGACGACGACCCGGCTCTCGTATTCGGCGCTCCCCGCGGCGCCGGAGAGCTGCAAGCAGCAGGTCCCGAGCAGGCGAGACCACCCTCGCTGCCCGTCCCAGACGCGGACCCGGTCCGGCCAGCCCCGGGACAGCCGCCTGACTTGTCAGTCGGCTTTCCGACGGAACACGGACGCGGTGTGCGAGCGAGACAGCCACCAGACCGGTATGGCCTGGTCCTGCCCAGCGACTGTATATAGTCATGTTATGCCAAAGTGCGTTGTGTATTTTATGTGTGTGAGTGGAGCGCTTGCGAGAGTTGTATGATTGTTGTTTTTTTAGAAACAGGGGGTAATGTAGTGTCGTGTGTCAGTGTGTGCGCCGTGTGCCTGCCCGGGACGGCTACTTCCCCTGTCGGTATGCGTGGCGGGCGGATGGGACCGGCCCGCCGCGCCGGCCGGCGCTCCGGCTCTATTGTCCGTTGGGCGGCGGGGAGGGCGACGCCGGCCGGGGGTGCGAAGGGGCCTGACCGGCCCGGCGGCGTTCCGGCTATTTGTGCGCCGGTCACCCCTGTGTGGGATGGCTCTGGTAGGAGAGAGACGTGTCAGGAGCGTCGCCGCGTGTGGTCGTGTCGCTTGGCAATACACGAGCTCACTACATATCAGCGACACATGAGCAGACACACAGGTACTAAACAGAGTTGATGCATCAATGAGCCGTCTTCCAAAATCATCCAACGTTGCACATGTAACGTGCTAGGCGCGTAGTTTAAGAATGTGTAATGCGGCACAGCATATCCTCCGGAATGCTGTGCCGCACTACATTTCCGTTTTTGAAACGTTTCTGGAAGCCCAAAGTACAGAGGCCCAACTCTAATTCATGTGTTAAACAGTGATTTAATATGACAAATATCATACCGGGGTTTGAATCAATACATATCAATATACACAATTTTGGAGACGACTAGCGTAAAATGTTTAACCGTTATCGCCAACTCAGTCTCTATTGCGACCGGAACAGCGTCCTGGAAGCTGGCGTCACTGGTGCGAGAACTTTCTGGACTTTGCAGAAGCCAGGGACTGGTTGGAATGGTCAGATCGTCACCGGTGACCGGGCAGCGTTCGAGATGACAGCGGTCGGTGCTGAGGCACATCGTTTCCACCGGGCGCGGCGGAGGCAACGCCGGTGAGCCAGTCGGGAGAGATCGAAGCAGAAATGAGCTCAGACCCAGTACCTACAGACTGTGTCTGACTCTTCCACTGGCGATACAGTGGGCTCCACTGTATCGCCACTCTTCCACTGGCGATACAGTGGGCTCCACTGTATCGCCAGTGGAAGAGTTCGACTTTTCCAGAGTCACGAGTGTCCTCGGATTAATTTGTAAAAAATGGAGCTTAACGTGCCATTGTAGTATTAAAGGGAAATATTCACCTTTTGATCTATTTGTATGCATTATCTTATACAACATGTATGATATTAAATTGATCGAGTATCAATTTAAAAACGAAGTCTCACTTTTTATATTTGTTTTTGTTTTTGTTTGGGGGGGGGGGGGTAGTAAACAAGAAGTATATATACTTCTTTCGGAGTTCATGATCAGTGTTTTTCCTTCACTATTGGGAGCGCGACATATCTGGCGCTTTTGTTTCAATCTGTTCAACGATGGACAATGTCCCTGAAACAAATCGGCGATACTAAATAGGTCGCCGTTGGGCGCATAAATGAACCTTCGATTTCATTGCCACTTTTTCAATTGTTTATTGTTTGTTGTGGGAAAAGTGGTTATTTGTATTGATAAGCTAGAGCATGGTTACGAGCGAGCGCGAAGCGCTCGCTCGTCTTTCCGTGGTATATGGGAAAAACTCCGCAACGGCTAGGCAGATTATGTGCAAATTTCGTGTGTGGTTAGGGACCCCTCAGCCGCCACTTTCACACAACTCAGAGGCGGGGTGCCTCTGCATGTGCGCACGTACACACCCCTATTCTGTATCTCAGGAACGGCTGAGCCGATTGTGTTCGAATTTGGTGCATGGTTAGGGACCTCTCAGCCGCCACTTTCACACAAGTCAGGGGTGGGCTGGCTTTGCACGTGCGCGCGTGCACACTCCTATTCTATATCTCTGGAACGGCTGAGCCGATTGTGTTCAAATTTGGTGCGTGGTTAGGGACCCCTCAGCCCCCACTTTCCCACGAGTCAAAGCCTCTGCACGTGTGCACGTGCGCACCTTTTTTTGTATCTCAGAAACTACTTGCCCGATCGAGTTGAAATTCCCCATACATTTCCTTCGCGCTCGCTCGTTCATTGCCAACTACGGCGCCTTACCGGTATATGGGAAAAATCTGATTATGAGCGGCCCGGCCCGGCCCGACCCGGACCGACCCGGCCCGACCCGGACCGACCTGGCCCGACCCGGCCCGACCCGACCCGACCCGACCCGACCCGTGGCGACGCTTTTGAGAAGCTCATATCTCTGCAACCACACGTCCTATTGACAAGCTGACTTATTTACTGAGCAGCCCCATCCAACCTACCCTGTTCGAGACCAATGCCGACTCATGTGGGTCACTACCACTGCGCGTGGAGCGTGCCGCGTGAGGAGTGTTGGAAAGTGTTTTCTCGCAAAAACTCTGCAACGGCTGAGCCGATTGTGTGCAAATTTGGTGTGTGGTTAGGGACCCCTCAGCCGCCAATTTTCCACAAGTCAGGGGTGGAGTGCCTCTGCACGTGCGCACGTGCACACCCCTATTATATATTTCAGGAACGGCTGAACCGATTGCGTTCTAATTTGGTGTGTGGTTAGGGACCCCTCCGCCGCCGCCGCCTACCCACAAGTCATGGGTGGGGTGCTTCTGCACGTGCGCCCCTTTTTTGTATCTCAGAAACTACTTGCCCTATCTTGTTGAAATTCACCATACATTTCCTTCGCGCTCGCTCGTTCATCGCCGACTACGGCGCCTTACTGGTATTATATACAGATAGAGAAAAACTATGCAAAACTCCTAATGTTGAAAATAAATTAACCATTATGACGATTGCTTAAAAAAAAATTGAGGGTCGCAGACTCGCAGCCACTAACTAGGCCGTCGTTGTGTGCATAAGTTAAAGGGAATAGTTCACCTTTAACATGGGGTTTTGGACTGAGATAGCAGATTTGTAGAGCAGACCTAAAAATGGGTTGTGGTGAAAGAATTACCTCCCTACGTTAAGTAATTTCGACACAGGACTAGTGGGGGGTTTCATGTCCGCTGTTCCGGACCACAGTCGGGACATGCACGCTCGCCGCCGGAAGTAGGTACACTCTCTGGCACGTAGTATCTGATCACGACGCCTCGTTAAAGGGACTGTCCCACCTTTGTGAAAGTTTTCGAATCACACTTAATTGTATGTCTACATGTTAGGCGAGGTCAGCTGAACATGTCCGTGACCTTTTTCCCGAAAAATTGCTTATCTTGGAAGATATTCAACTTTTAGTTTTAAGCGGAAAGTTGGGTTGGTGACGTCATTTTTTTGTTTTTTAATAACAGGAAAATCCTTTGTGCTGCCAAATGTATGGCACAATTTTGTGTCGACATCTATTGCGCAGAAAAAGCGAATCATCCGGTGTCTAGATTGGCTTAGATTGCGAACCACCCGGGGATCGAGAAATGAAGACGAAAATATTCCAAGGCTGACCTTAAAACAAGTCGACTATCATTACCAGTTGGCTAAAGAGACGACGCTGTCGGTTTAGAGTCCCAATTCAAATACACATGGGCCTTATTTTTTACAGATGTCAAAATCAAACTCGAATATCCTTTTGATTAGATCATTGTGGTTGCTTTAACTGCTACCATACTTAATTTCAATGCCAAACCATCACAATGGCTATGGCTATCTCAACTCAAATCTAATGTTAAGATGGGATAGTCCCTTTAATATCCGCTCAGCCGCCCGGGCGGCGCAGCGGTCCCTTGTCAGAGACTGTACTTGGCGTCAGGCGGAGCCGGAACGCCAGCTGCTGTCGCACGATTTCTCGTGAAATACAAAGAGAAACTTACTTCTTTCTCCGCATATATCCATCAGCTGTCCAAACGAAAGTCATGTTCGTAGTTTTGAGCTCAAGATGCACCGTGTGGTTAAATTTCAAGACAACTTTCAAGGTGACCTATTCCCTTTTAAAGGGAATAGGTCACCTTGAAAGTTGGCTTGAAATTCAACCATACGGTGCATATTGAGCTCAAAACTACGAATATGACTTGGTTTGGACAACTGATGGATATATGTGGAGAAAGAAGTAAGTTGTTCTTTGCATTTCACGAGAAATTGTACGACAGCAGCTGGCGTTCTGGCTCCGCCTGACGCCAAGTACAGTCTCTGACAAGGGGCCGCCGCGCCGCCCGGGCGGCTGAGCGGATATTAACGAGGCGTCGTGATCAGACAATACGTGCCAGAGAGTGAGCGAGCGTGCATGTCCCGAATGTCAAAGTGAGGTGAAATGTCAGGTCACGGTCAGGTCAAAGGTAAAAATCGACGTATTTGAGTTTATGGGCCATACTTTCCACCCAAAGCCTTTGATTACGACCATGATCACCCAAAATGCTACCAAAGGTGTGATACACATCTCGCATGAGCTAAAGGGAGATTGTTGGCCAAGGTCAAGGTCAAGGTCAGGTCACAAAAGGTCACTATGCGCAAAATATCTACGAAAGTCATGCAGCACATGTTGTATGGGTTATTTTCCACGTATAATTCGATAGTGATAGTAATTTTACCACCTGACTTCATTTATGTGAAGTTAATGTCAAGTTCAGGTCAAGTTCAGGTCCCTGAAGTTCACAATTTTACATTAATAAATATAAATATAAAAGGCATGTTTCTAGACCAGTTGTCTCAGAAATACAGTGGTGACATTTATTTGTCTGTATTTGGTCAATACGAGCAAAAAAACGTAATTTCACAATATAACGTCATGAGTTACCCATACCTACTTTAGATGCCCTAAGTCAGCCAAAAATGGTGATATCAATGTTAAATTTGGTATCGTAGTTGCCCATATGTGTTTCTCTGACATGTATTCCGTTTTTTTAATATCTTTGACAAACTTGATTTTGTGGGCATTTTTTCCAATTTTTATTTTATTTGATTTTTTGGGTCAAAAATCAAAATATTCACAAATTCGAGATAGCCATGTTGTAGAACTTGCCATTTTCTATCTTTTGACGTTTTGTATTGCATTTTGCTCAACACATTGCATGTGTACGGTCTGTTAAAGGTTAGCTGATTTTGGTGTAAAACTCGTGTGTAGTGACGTCACCAAACTCGCAATAACTCGGAATTTTTCGATGAAATTGCTTCATTTTTTTCTCACAGAAGACGTCAAATCGATGTCGAAGAAGGTACCTGAAGTTTCACTTTGATAGCACTCTTGGTTTTAAGCTATTAAGAAAGTTCATCAGGGGGGGGGGGCGTTAACCCCCCTAGTCAATTGCGGGTTAATGCTAATTTGGACACCTTTTTAATCAATGTGTGTTGATTGTTAAGGATAGTAGGGTACATAATCATAATATACAGAGTGCAAGACATATTTTCCATACCATTTCGTCAAAAAGCAATAGGCCTACCGGATTTTCGTGGGTACCGAAATTCGTTACCAAGTACTTGAGAATAGATACCGGTCGATAAAAGTGTGGAACGCTCATCAACTTTAACTTGAAATGTCTTTCGGTAGGAATGTTTAATGCAAAATGTGATCAATTTGCTAAATATTTTGGTCTCGTCTGTCGATTTCAAGTAATAACTCCATTTCTGTGGAAAAAGGTAAATATTCCATTTTAAAATTCGGCGATGTTTTACACACACACACACACACACACACACACACACACACACACACACACACACACACACACACACACACACACACACACACATATATATGTGGGTTGCGGGTGTGGGAGCGGGCGAGGTTCGAACCCGTGACTTTACGTTCATCAGGGAGGCACTCAACCCATTACATCGCGACAGCCCCTCGGAAATTGTTTTACTCCGACCCTGATTACTCCGACCGACCGCTCTACTTTGACCGGCCGGCTCCACGCTCCGGCCGGCCGACCCATTCCCGCGGGCACTAACCCGGTGACCTCGCCCGGTCACTGCTGGTCGCCACCATACTGGCGATATTGGCACTACACTACATCCCCATCAATTCGAAGCGAAATCTACCGGCAATGCTTCACATGTCCGGTTCAGTCACTTCATAGCACGTGTGATATACGTGCATTTGTGCGAAGTTACTTACTTTAACGGTTCCAACCCGAAATTTCCGCGTCAGCTGGTAGGGAACTATGAATCGCAGCAGCTACCACCACACGCGCAATCTGCCCAAGCACTACTGGCCACGCGATCAAAACAAAACACCAACATTCTTAGAAACAAAATGTCTGCCGTTACCCAAAATCGCTGCCTTTCTGTGAAGTTTAGCCGCGGAAAACGTTCGCCCTGCATTTCCCCCCGTGCCGCAAATGACCGGCAGTCTACATTTGGCACGCTTCTTTGCGGTTTGTGTCGTTTTGGCTGCCGCGAACATTGACAAACGTTGAAGATGCGTGGAAAACAACGCGGGTTCCTCATATCATGCCGCCTGCCCATGTGATCGGCCTCCTTATATTTATTTTTATTTTTAAGAAGATTGCCCCGCTCATGAACGTTACAGTCTCAAGGAATTGATATTCTCAAGGCATTGTATTTTACCTATATCAATGGTTTGAACTATTGGACAATAAATCACCGAAATAGTTTTAGTAGGAGCAACCACTTTCGAGAATAATCAAGAGACCATTATCACTAGACTTAATTGAATTCATTGCCTCAACTTCGGCTGCAAATTGTTTAAAATGCTCTGGTCGAACTTTCGATACACGCAAATTGTAAAATTTGATTTGGTTTCTCGCAGCATGTTACTATGATATATCACATAACCCGCGCTTGACCGGGGGGGGGGGGGTAAATATTGCCACCCTGTCTAATATTCACGATAACTTAAAAACCGTTCAAGATATCAACCGGAGACTTTTATTACCTTCATACAGATAAATTCTACGTCGGCTCAGAAGAATTCAAGTTATGTCGTCGATTTTATTAAAAGATATACACCACTTTGTGACGTCACTTTACTCGAAATCAGTGATAATATCACCCAAACTTTAAGCAGCTTTAAAATGGTGACATTTTAAGATAAACTAAAGCCAAAGGAACGAAAAGATAGGAAATAGAACGTCTTATCAAACTGCAATCTCGTAATTGTGATTTCCCCCCCCCATTTTTTATATTTTATTTTATTTTGGGGGGATTTTTACATTTTTTGAAAGAATGGTTTTCCAGCAATATATAAAAAAAATCCAATGAATATCACCTTTTTGACTGACATGGCTTCCTAAGTATGAGTAACTCATGGAGTCAATTGTGAAATTAAGTTTTTTGGCTTGTATTGACCAGATAGACAAATAAATGACAGCACTATATTTCTGAGACAAAACTAGTCTGGAAACATGCCTTGCCTTTTGCATTTATATTTATCAATTTCAAATTTTGACCATATGCGACCTGAACTTGACCTAAGCTTGACACTAACTTCACTTAACTGAGGTCAGATGGTAAAATGACCATCACTATCGAGTGCTACGTGTAAAATAGCCCATAAAACTGCGAGTCGCTGGTCGTGCAACTGGGCACAACCCGCTCAGCCTTCTTAGCCGTCTGCTACCGCGCCCCCGACGCAGATCGAGAGACGGAGAGAGTCACGGATCTCCTGCGCGGGCTCCACCGCACCGGCCGCCCGTTCCTGATGGTAGGGGACGTGAACCTGCCCGAGATCCAGTGGACGGGTGACGGAGAGGCCGGTCTGCGGAGGCGCACCGCGCGGGCCGTCACCTTCGTCGACGCCATCGCGGAGTGCGGTGCGGTGCAGTCGGTGACGACAGAAACGCGCGGGGAGAACATCCTCGACCTGGCGGTGTCCTGCGGTGGCGTTGCGACATCTGAGGTTCGCAGCAGACTGTTCACTTCTGATCACCTGGTCGTAGTGACGCACTTCCAAGTTAACATAGGCCCGGCCCCTCGAGCTTCTAGATCTAAGGTGTACAATTACAAGCGTGCAGATTTTACTGCTCTGCGTCAGGCCCTGCGCTCGGTGCCTTGGACGATACTAGAATGTATGGATGTTGATTCTGCCGTTGAGTTATTTTATGATTTTGTGTTTGCCGCTGTAAGTGACCATATACCTATGATAGAGTTGCGTCAGAAATATCCACCGTGGTTTAGTCGGCATGTTCGTGATCTCCTGCGTGAGAAAGAACAGGCCCACAAACGCAAAAAGGCAGACCCCCTCTGTCGCGAACATAGAGGAAGGAGCACGTGAGGGCTAGAGCAGATTTTAAACGCGAGGTTAGAACCAGTTATCATGACTATCTGACGGGACTTGTGCGAGAATTCAAAGATAATCCTAAGCGATACTGGACATTCATTAAATCTTTGAAGTCCAGTGGTCACGTGTCTCCCGTTTTGGAGTTCAACGGCATGGTGGTGAAGGACGCAACGGCTAGGGCGAATTGCTTCAACAAGTGTTTCGTTAAAAAGTTTAGCGCACCGTGTACTGACGCTTTACCGGACCCCCGCTCTTAACGCCCCAGGTTTGTCTGCTTTTAACGTTCCACCTGGCCGTGTGGCACAGCTCCTGCGCGAGCTAAGCCCACATAAAGCTTGCAGTCCTGATGGCTTCAGTGCTAGGATTTTACACGAATGTGCGGATGAGTTTGCGATCCCTATCGACATCATATGTCGATTGTCCGTGCGCTCCGGGGTGTTTCCGTCAACTTGGAAGCGGGCCAACATCATTCCTGTATTAAAAAATGGTTCTAAAAAGCTTTCAGACAAATACAGACCAATCTCATTATTAACACTTTGCTCTAAAATTCTGGAGAAGGTAGTGTGCGAGAGCCTGCTCCAAGCATGCCTTCCAGCACTGCCTTCTTCTCAGCACGGTTTTCTTCCTAAACGCTCCTGCCTGAGCAACTTGGCTTGTTTTTTGGAACACTGCTGGACCTCACTGACAAAGGGATTGCAAACTGACGCAATCTACACTGATTATTCTTCCGCCTTTACGAGTGTGAGCCATTGTCTACTTTTACACAAGCTCAAGTGCTCTTTTAACATCTCAGGTCTTGCGCTCAGCTGGCCTGAGTCTTACCTAAGCCAACGATCCCAGCGAGTCATTATCGATGGGAAACATTCTGACTGGGCTCCGGTACTATCCGGGGTCCCGGAAGGCAGCATTTTAGGCCCAATTCTGTTCACCTGTTACGTCGCTGACCTTCCTAATCACATCAAAACATCGTGCCTGTCTTATACAGACGATATCAAATTTTCAACCTAATCAGTTCCCCAGAGGACGCTTATTCCCTCCAGGCCGATTTAGACCGCCTCAGTTTGTGGTCCAAAACTTGGCGTTTGAAACTCAACCCAGCTAAGTGCAAGATGATCACTTTTACCCTGCGCTCATCACCTCACATTGTATCGTACGTGCTGGACGGCCACCAGCTTGAGCGATGTGTGCGCGTGCGTGACCTTGGCGTCATTTTAGACGCCAAGCTTACATTTGCGGACCACGTTGACGCCACAGTCGCTAAAGCCAACCGCATGCTTGGCCTGCTAATTAGAAGCATGCAGATGTCTGCTGGCACACAACAAACGTGCTTTGACCATGCCGCAGCCCTCGCCGCCTACAAGGCCCATGCAAGATCCGTACTGGAATACGGTAGCGTAATCTGGTCAGGCGCTGCGGTCACCCATATGCGCCGGCTGGAGCGCCTTCAACACCGTTTCCTGATGTGGCTGGGATCTAAAACCCAAGCAGCGTGCCCACCACAAGCAATGGAGGAGCGCGACTCCGCCAGACAAGCCTGAGAGGACGAGAGGACACCTCAGGCGCGGCGCAGCTACCAGCTGAGCCGCAACAAGGTGAAAAGCCTCCTCATCCGCGCCAAACGGAAGTTTCTCTGCGACGGCCTGCTGACGGACCGACGAGGGTTTTGGAATCGGATGAAGAGCTTCGCTCTCCGGCCAGCAGGCGTCACCCCCTCAGGCTGTGACGACGTTGCCGACAGGGCTGACGAGTTTAATGCGCACTTCGCGTCGGTCGGCCCACGCATCGCTGCCAAAGTTGCTCGTGTCGGTGGTGCCGGCTGTGTACCTCGTCCGCCGCGCGTTTGTGCATCTGCGTTGGTGCTGAGGCCAGCCACCTTGCCTGAGCTCTCTAGAGCCATTAGTGGCATGAGCTCCTCCCGTGCGGTCGGAGTGGATGGCATCCCTCTATTTGCTATTGTGAAGTGTTTCCCTGTTGTCGGTTCTCACATTCCCCATCTCATCAACCACTCCATCATCACATCCACCTTTCCCACAGCCTGGAAAATAGCACGAGTTACCCCAGCCCACAAATCGGGCGACCGTTCAGATATGAACAATTTTAGGCCAATTTCGATCCTACCGGTGCTTTCAAAAATTGCTGAAAAAGTAGTGTCCGTTCAACTCGTATCTTACCTAGTCCACAACCACGTACTCTCCCCATGTCAGTATGCGTATCAACTGTGCCACTCCACGGAGGACGCCATGCTCGACGCTGTCGACTGGATCTCAAAAAAGATTGACCAGGGCCAAGTCGCGTCGCTAACGACGCTTGATCTGAGCAAGGCCTTCGACAGTGTCGATCATGGTGTCCTCCTGGATAAGCTTGGGTGGTATGGTGTGCAGTCGCCATGGTTCCGGAGTTACCTCCAAGACCGAAAACAGACGGTAAACGGCGGCTCCTCCATTCCTCTCCCACTGACCCACGGAGTAGCTCAGAGCTCCATCGTCGGACCAGTCCTCTTCCTCATCTTCATCAACGACCTGTCCTCCTTCATCACCCACGGCCGCCTCCTGTCCTACGCCGACGACACCCAGCTCCTTGACCATTCCTCACCCACTGCCGACGGCCTATCCAACCTCAAGGTGCGGGTTGAAGAGTCGATTCTCCATCTCCAAAATTGGTTTCAGGCAAACAGTCTGAAAATGAATCCGAACAAGACTTTCTTTACCATCATCGGAACCAAAGCATCCCTCAAAAAGGCCAAAGACTTTCACATCACTCTGTCCGGCTCGGAAATTTATCCATGCCAAAATGTAAGAATACTCGGAGTCCTCCTCGACCAGCACCTGACATGGGAACCTCATATATCCATGGTGGTCCGACGATGCAACGCCATCCTTTCATCCCTATACAAGATCCGCCATCACTTCACACCTGATGCCCTTAAACTCCTCATCCACGCCCACGTATTTCCCCATATCCAATACTGTCTATCCGTTTGGGGAGGAGCCGCCCAGTGTCACTTGCACCGAGTGCAAAAGACTGTCAACTTCGCGGCCAGGCTGGTGACGGGAGTGCGGCGTTTTGAGCATGTGAAACCTGCCCTGGTATCGCTTGGCTGGCAGAGAGTCGATGAGATGGTGCGCCAGCACGACCGCATCCAGGTGCACAGAGCGCTTAACGCCGAGCAGTGTCCTCCCGCCATCAGGGCCATGTTTGTCCGGCGAGCCCATGTATCGCTACGCGAGTCCCGAGCTGCTGCGGCAGGAGCGCTGGAACTGCCGTTGTGTAAGCTGTCGAGCAGCCAGCGTGCGTTTGCATTTAGAGCGGCGAAAACCTGGAACACTGACATCTCTAAGGTCTAAGGTGAACACCCGCAGTCGGATTGCGGTTTCCGATATGTGGATAGCATGTGAGCTGCATTGACCGCTTCAATTTTCTTATGGTTGGTGGTTAAGCCTCATACCGTGCGATGACAGGCCTACCATGTACAATGTGTTCTCTTTTATTGACCGCGATCGTATTGTTTTTTTTTATCGTGTTTAAACTGTGCCTTTGTATTTCGATATCACTACACATGTACTCTGACTGGATACGTAGAAGCCACAACGTGGATGTATCTTAATACATGACTTTGACTTTGATTATGTGTCATTGCTCGAGCTGTTTGGCTGCGCATCGGTCAGGTCGCGTTTCGTTCGGTCCGATCTAATGTTCATGCGCTCAGTATTCAGCGGCAACATAGACTGCCCTGATATTGTGGCAACGTTCCCGCTGTCAGCACCAAGTCGACGTACGCGGCGCCCCGAGCTCTTCCATGTACCTCGTGGAAGAGTTAACTCTGTGAAGAGGGGCTTCTTGATTCGTCTCCTTTAACTCGCTCACACACAGCAGCCCTCAGACGGATTTATTCATGCCGTCTCGTACCCTTAGGTCTGACATCACGAAGTTCGCTGATGTTCAGGGTACATACTTGAGTTAAGGTCGCTGCTGTGAGCTGTGTCCCGTGATCGGTCATTGGCTTTAAGTTGCACTTGTCTATTTTAGGTCTTTTGCCTGTACCAGCGCTATATCTACACGTTAATATTTACTTCTACCGGCGCTTTTATGTATTTGCCTATTTTTAGTTTTTTTGCCTGCATCAGCGCTTTATTTACACGTTTGTTCCTACTTTCACTGGCGATTTTAATCGCCTTTTATGTATTTATTTTATGCTGCTGTGTTTACTATGCAGTATAGTTGTTTTCTTATTATATGTACCATGTGCACTCATGTAGTTTGTGAATGTTTTAATTTCCTGTTGCATGAGGCAGCATGACTGCAACCGTAAGTGGACCCTGTGCCTGTGGTTGTTGACTCAATAAATAAATAAAATAAATAAATATTGCATGACGTTCGGAGATTTTCAGCGTTTAGTGACCTTTTGTGACCCGCCCTTGACCTTGACCTTTGCCAACAATCTCATTGTAGGTCATGCAGGATGTGTATTATACCTTTGGGAGGAATTTGGGTGATCATGGTCGCAATCAAAGGCTTTGGATGGAAAGTATGGTCCATAAACTTAAATGCCTCCATTTTGACCTTTGACCCGACCTTGACATGTGACCTCAATTCGAAAAATTCGAGGATGCTTTAGATGCGTCTCATTGAGAGCTTTCGAATGCCGCGTTGCGCGTCTCGCTGCGATCATTGGTTTTGGAGATAACGAGGGGGGGGGGGGCAATATCCCCCACCCACCGTCAATGGTGTTTTGCTGAGACCCTGGTCGCGCGCGGGATAAGACCACACAATGATCCAGAACCAAATTCCGTAAATCGATAACGATTAATGCTTCTACGTGCCCATAAGCTACGTCTTTTTAGCAATCATTTCCCCTTTTCGATATAAAATACATGTTGTGTTTCAGTTGCAGATCGTGTATTTGGACTGGACAGAGCAGAGTTTAATCGTTAGCGTTGTTACTGCGTTGAGCTGTGGTCTGATAGACGTGCGCTGGTGTCCTGCGCGCCTCGGTCGGCGCTTAGTACTCCTCGCCCTCATCCTCGGCATCGGCAGAGTCGATGCCGACTTCCTCGTAGTCCTTCTCGAGGGCGGCCAGATCCTCGCGAGCCTCAGAGAACTCGCCCTCCTCCATGCCCTCACCGACGTACCAGTGCACGAAGGCACGCTTGGCGTACATCAGGTCAAACTTGTGGTCCAGGCGAGCCCAGGCCTCGGCGATGGCGGTGGTGTTGGACAGCATGCAGACGGCACGCTGCACCTTGGCCAGGTCGCCACCGGGCACCACGGTCGGCGGCTGGTAGTTGATGCCAACCTTGAAGCCAGTCGGACACCAGTCGACGAACTGGATGCTGCGCTTGGTCTTGATGGTGGCGATGGCGGCGTTGACGTCCTTGGGGACGACGTCACCACGGTACAGCATGCAGCAGGCCATGTACTTGCCGTGGCGCGGGTCGCATTTAACCATCTGGTTGGCCGGCTCGAAGCAGGCGTTGGTGATCTCGCCCACGGAGAGCTGCTCGTGGTAGGCCTTCTCGGCCGAGATGACAGGAGCGTAGGTGACCAGCGGGAAATGGATACGCGGGTACGGCACCAGGTTAGTCTGGAACTCGGTCAGGTCGACGTTCAGGGCGCCGTCGAAACGCAGCGAGGCCGTGATGGAGGAGACGATCTGGCCGATCAGCCTGTTCAAGTTGCTGTAGGACGGGCGCTCGATGTCGAGGTTACGGCGGCAGATGTCGTAGATGGCCTCGTTGTCGACCATGAAGGCGCAGTCCGAGTGCTCCAGGGTTGTGTGCGTGGTCAGGATGGAGTTGTACGGCTCCACCACGGCCGTGGCCACCTGCGGCGCCGGGTAGATGGCGAACTCCAGCTTGGACTTCTTGCCGTAGTCGACGCTGAGCCGCTCCATCAGCAGCGAGGTGAAGCCGGAGCCGGTGCCGCCGCCGAACGAGTGGAAGATGAGGAAGCCCTGCAGGCCAGTGCACTGGTCGGCCAGCTTCCTGACGCGATCCAGCACCAGGTCCACCACCTCCTTGCCGATGGTGTAGTGGCCGCGGGCGTAGTTGTTGGCGGCGTCCTCCTTGCCGGTGATCAGCTGCTCCGGGTGGAAGAGCTGGCGGTAGGCGCCCGTGCGCACTTCGTCCACCACGCTCGGCTCCAGGTCGACGAACACAGCGCGAGGAACGTGCTTGCCGGCGCCGGTCTCGGCGAAGAAGGTGCTGAAGGAGTCGTCGTTGGCTCCCATAGACTTGTCAGACGGGATGGTGCCGTCCGGCTGGATGCCGTGCTCGAGGCAGTACAGCTCCCAGCAGGCGTTGCCCATCTGGACACCGGCCTGGCCCACATGGATGGAAAGGCACTCGCGCTAGAAACAGAACGACAGTCAGGTCAGTGGATAGATGGCAACGAACCGCGACCGAGCACAGCAACCGGAATGCTTTGAAGCAACGCATAGTAGATGGAACGCAAAATTAGAAGCGTGTGACTAACATAAGAGTCCGGGTTAACGTTGCCATTTGGAAGCAATCTGAGGCATACACCATGAATTGTTTGGATCACTTATACCACCATTACTCATGTTTTTAATTTGCATCGTTCGCTAAAAGTTCAACCCATAGGTATCGATTTATATACTTATGGTGGGCCCTCGGCCCCCAATGTTGAGTTCGCCCCCCCCCCCCAATGGTGCTCGCCCCTCCCCCAATACTTTCCGCCATTATATTACTGGATATATAGGTACAGGCATACGTGTCGATTTATATACTTTTGGAGTGGCCCTCGCCCACCCCCCTCTCCCACACCCAATGTTGAGTTCGGCCCCCAAAGGTGCTCTCGCCCCCCGCCCAATGTTTTCTGGCCACATACGTATCCAAGGAATCCAAGGGCCAGCTTTCCAAATAACAAGAAATCGGCCACAAAATGGCGCATTTCCTAATTGAAATGGAAATCTACGCAATTTTTACGAAGGGAAGTTTGTTTTAAATCACATTCATGCATGAGAAGGCGAAATCCGATGTTTTTTTAAAAATAATTGTGACTTTGGGCTTTGGCCCCTCCAAAGCAGCTTCTTTTCTGCTCTGGCATAACGAAAACAATTATTCACGCCGAAGCGTAGAACCTTTGCCAAGCCTGAGATGTCCGTTTACCACTTTGAGAGGATCCTCAATCGATCAATATCTTCAATATCTTCGATCAAGATCAATAGCGAGCGGCGCCTGATTTAAGTGCCTGTGAGCGCTTGTACGCCAATCGCAAACATGTACGTCCGATGTGCAAATCGAAAATGAAATACAAAAAAAATGTATCTCTCTCTCATCTAAAAGGCAGACTGGTTATTGATTTGACTCTGATTGAATCGATTGGAATCGTTCAATCAAAATCCCTTGAATCAAAGAAGAATCAATTCACCACCGGATTTCTTTATTCATGAATCATGATTGAATCAAAACCCGCATATCAATGGTGAGTCAAACGTGATTTGATCACATTTTTTTTTATTCTTTGAATCGGAAAGAATAATTTCTCAAAATGGTTATCCATGAATCAAACGGTGACTGAATCATTCATATTCCAAAATGAATAGAGATTGAATCCTTCCAAAAAAGGTAAATCAATAACCAGTCTGCTAAAAGGGCGCTTTTCCGGCCTGAGAGCTTTAAGTCGGTAACAAACCTGAATAGTTATTGATTCGACTGATTGAATAGATTGGAATCGTTCAATCAAAATTCCTTGAATAAACAAAATCGATTCAACACTAGATCGATTCATGAATCGTGATTGAATCAAACCTCGCATGGAATCAATGCTGATTGAATCAAAAGATTTAACGATTCTTAACGATTCAAGTGCACATAGCAAATTGTGCAAATACAATGCACTCCCAGTGGCTACATTCATTTATACTGAAATATTATTGCTGTAACAATGCTTTAATGATCATATATATGCATGTTTCCACTTGTATTGATTTCACATCCATTCAACATATATATTTAAATGTTTGATCAAACGTGAATTGATTTTATTTTTGGATCCTTTGAATCGGAAAGAATCAATTATCCAACATGTTCTGCATGAATCGAACAGTGATTTAAATCATTCAGGTTACAAAATGGAATGTGATTGAATCGTTCCAAAAGAAGTTGAATCAATAACCAGTTTGCAAGAGAGGAACAATGAACATCCGCTTCTTTGAGAGGATCATCGATCGACCTGGGAGGGCCATCGTCCGGTCTGAGAGGCCCCTTGCCAGATCGATACCGCTGGACTCACTTGGACCCATAGATATTTGCAAAAGTGGGCTGCGAAACAAACCAGTTTTGAGACCATTGCAGATCCGGACCGACCCATACCGTATATGTAAGTACATCGCCAGCGCTTATAGTGTTCTCTGAACTCTGAATTGAACTCTCAGCGGATAAGATCAGAATGTCCATACCGTCCATACCGGACCGATCCATACCGTATAAGTACATCGCCAGCGCTTATAGTGTTCTCTGAACTCTGAATTGAACTCTCAGCGGATAAGATCAGAATGTTGAGCGGACCGGCGGCAGGTTTTCCTGCTACTGTTAGACACAAAGGAGCTGCCACAAGGCTGTAGATCCGGTCCTGCCGGTCACTGCCGGACAGCCCAACTCCCAGGCAGCGGCAGCGGCAGCGGCAGCGGCTGCTCGGCTCCGCTCTCCTCCCGCCGCCCGCCTGCCCGACCTCAATTGTACAGATTGGCTGAATATGCGACCCACTTTCTCCACTATCCTCCCCCTCTAAACGACATAAGTGAAGTTAATATTGAATGATGCATGGACTCTCTACAACTAAGCTCCACAACCAGACAAAGGCATCGCAGCCTGGACCCTCCCAGTTAGAGCGAGGCCACGCCCAAACCCAGTCCCGACGAGATATCGATTTTTACGGATCCGTCTACGTCCGGGCCTGCTCGGTATTCCACATTGTGTTATTTGAAGCTGTGTTACGAAACCAAGCAGGAGCATGACAGAACACGAACATTCGCTCGGATAGTTGCACCGTTTCAACTTTCAAACGAACCGAAAACCTCCGGTGAAAGTTACACTACTAGTATAGGGGCTGTTCCAGCGCCCTCGCCCACCCTCACCCGGAATAGGTTGAGTTGAGGCGTGCCCGGTGGAGGTGTGGTGGAGCTGCGCGCGGGAACGAGCGGTAGAGACTCGGTGGAATTATCAGCTGTCGGCCATCATTTGTTTGGGTGCGAATTCACGGTCACGGTCTCCGCTGTAATGCGAGCTGCACACTGGGCCATTCGGCGAGCGATATCACTGCGACATTCTGCGGTTCCGCGGTGTTTAGCACAGAAAAAGCTCGTCCGGACCAGCTTTATTCCGCGATATCGCACGCCAAATGACGCAGTGTGCGGCCGCCATTTACATACATTATTTTATTCCTCGCAGTTTTGCGTTTTACCGTGCGTATCAGAAATTTGTTGAGGTACTTTTATCCACCGTGCGTTTCACATAGATCTAAACAACAATGGAATCCATGCAAAAGCTGTCCACAATGCTCTTCGCGAATGGCGCCGAAAAATGTTTACAAAAGTTTGTCACTGGTGCGCCATAGCTGCCGTAATCCGACTTTGCCCAATCTCATCCGCTCGACGAGCGGTTGAGATTTTGCTCATCCGGTTGAGGTTGGTGGAGGCTCAACCGATTTTAGTTGAGGCGCGGGAGCGGCCGGTGGAGAAAATAAGGCCTCCACCTAATCCGGATGAGGGCGCTGGAACAGCCCCATAATAACCATTGTCTTGAAAATCAACATAAGCTATGCTAGCCAGCTCGCCAAACGTTAGCTATAATTATCACCAAAACAGAGCGCAGCTTTCGACTCACCATGATGGATAGAGTTGATGTCCCGTCGATAAGAGGATTGACCAAAGGCTGTGTTACGGAGCCGCACGATCTCCCCTCTTACGACCGTTGGTTTCAAATTCTCTGACTGTGGCTCAGGGCGCGGCCCGCTTATATAGCCTCGCCGAGCTCGGCCGCTGATTGGCTGGCTGGGGCGGACGTGGCGGCGGCAGCGGGCGGCAGCAGGCGGCGGCGGGCGGCAGCCGCGCCCCAGCCCGCCGCGCCGCCCGCCGATCTCGGAAACCGGCCCTGCCGCGCACGGCCCACTCACTGCAGAGCTGAGGGAATTGCTGGATGTGAAGCTCAAAGCTATGGAGACTGGAGGCATGATTGAAATATAATTTTGAGAACATTTTACCTATATTAAAATGTTTTCGAATGTGTCCAACTTTTAATCTAAGTAAAAAATCATACTAAACTATACATTTAAGTTTATCGTACTAACATAAGTCATAACTACAAAATATACATTATTGGGCTTTTTAGCTGTACGTGAACTAACCATATTTCTGTCAATATTACCTAGACGAAAACATAATAGATGCTGTATTTGAATTATTGCTCAGTTTTAATCATACCGACGAGTAGAGGGCATCAATGGCGTTAGGGACAGGTAGTGGGTTTTTACGCATACACAAATCAGCGAATTTTTCTCGATTTTTCTATATACTTCTCACACACATCTTAGACCGCATTCTGTCCTAAAACTATCTCTGAACTTCTCGTATTTTCTTTTTAAAAAAACATTCTTGATTTTGTTTGTGACGTCACGACTCTAGTGATTTGTGACGGCGCTTGCGACGCATGCGCCATTAGTGGAATTGGTGCATTTAAGGCCATAAGCAACGCTGGCGGATATTGTAGGTTGGGAAAATATGATTGAGAGTTGAGAGAGTTATCAGGATTCCTTCCAGGACTCACTTCGACCCACTCGCGCTTGATTGTTGATTTTTTTGTTAAATAAAAACAACAACACAGAGCAAACATTTCACTTCACTCTCTTCCTGACCAAGATACGGCATATATGTTTAATGATTCATTTGTATGTGGTATTCATGCGAAGTTTCAGTCATGCGCCCACTTCTTAAAACATCAATTTGAGGAGGACATTTAATAACACATTAAATAAAAACAACACAGAGCAAACATTTCACTTCACCGCATTAATACTTCTTGATAACAATAACAGAGTTACACTTATATCCGCTGATGTTTAGCGGATAGAAGAGTTAGGTAGGTACCCACGTCTCAGCAGCGGTGCGTCCCATGCCGGTTCCTGTTTCTGTGCTTCCATGAAGAAAAAACCTATCGCTTCGTTGAGTTCTGACTTCCTCATTTCTTGGAAGAGTTTCTTCAATCTTGCCTCACAAGTGTGTCCTTTCCAATTTTCTCACGACGTTGCTTTAGTCGGGCCAGTCAAACAAATCCATCTTCCTTTTGTGTTGAAGGTCTTGATGAGTACCTATCTAATTTATAAATCGATCTTATATATCCGTATTATTTACCAAATACTCGCCGTTTTCAACCTCTACTTTAAAAGCAATCATTGGCCTTCCATCTTAACCCGAAATTCGACATACCTATGTTGCTAAGTTACAGAACAGAACTCGCTGGAAATGAACAGAAATGAATATCTTTATAGAGTTTAGTGCTTGTGGGAGGAACATACTTGATATAATTAATAAACTAAAAAAACATGACCTTTTCCTCGAAAATATAAAAATATAATGTGATCAAAATGTTATTATTATGTTGTCATATTTCGGCCACAGGCCTTTATCAAACAGTAAAACATTTCGACACAGGCCACAGGCACGGGTTGAAATGTTTTACTGTTTGATAAAGGCCTGTGACCGAAATATTACAACATAATAATAACATTTTGATAACATTGATTTTGTTTTATATTTTCGAGGAAAAGGTCATGTTTTTTAGTTTATTAATTATAGAAATTAATATCTTTAGTTTCATCGTTCTAGGAAATTTCTGCAACTCACGCTACACGTTCGTGCGGTTATTTCGTAACACGACTCAGGCTCATAGGCGTACACAAGTGTGTGTGTGTGTGTGTGGGGGGGGGGGGGCAAACGGGGCAATTGCCCCCTCCTAAAGATCTGTACGTGCTCCCTTTGGTCGAACAAAATGAATGATTTTTTTTCCAAGAGAAAAATGGTACAAATATGCCCTTTTAAAAATATAGTGGGCCAAATCCGTTGAGGTTTTTTTGGTGGGGTACTTTATGCCCCCCTGAGCAAAAATTGCCCCCTCCTGGAATAAATCCTGGGTCTGCTCTACTGCTCAGGCTCTGAACTATTACGCTTATGACTGTTGCCATTCTTAGACCCTAAAGGTACGGTAAGCTACAACTGTAACAAACTGACTGCGGAAGACATAGACGTTTCAAAACGAATCACTACTGAGACGCTCCGATTCAGGTTCACGCGTGCAATAGCTCTCGAACGCATCTACCATAGAAAAAAATGTTTTTACCGCCGCGCAGAAGATGTCACGTCAGCGTCATTTTCGGTCATAATTTTCACTAGGGTTGTGACGTCACAACTACAAGGACCATGAGCTTAATTGCTTTAGTTTTTAATCATTTCTGAGTTTATTTCAAATTTGTATTCATTTTTGGTTAAATTTACATCATGAAAAATTATCCTTGTTCTTATGAACCCAAAATATTGGTACCTTACAAAATTCCCCCCCCCCCCCCCTCCCCAATGCCGGTTTTACTAGTAGACGGAATAGCTCGCGTCCGCTTCCCGCTCTCTCGGTAATTATTAGCTATATCAGCTTTGGGGATTACAATAATTATGATAATGACACCCAAATGTTTTTCTTCACGAGAATCGAATAATGCATACAAATACACACCTAATCACCAAAGGTGTCGCCGTAGGGGGGGGGGGGCGGAAGGGACACCGTCTCTCACTCGTCAAGCTGGCGGATTGTCGTCCAGTTTTGGAGACATTTTTTTTCAGTTTTGGAGACTTTAAACCTCTCCGCTCGACAACTTTTCGCTCTGATGGAGCGGAGCGAAATTTTGCCCCAAAACTCGAAACCTAGTTCCACCACTGGGCTCTCCCAATCTATCAATTCGTCCTCTAGTCAAAAATCCGTGGCGACGCCCCGCTAATTATTTATATAAAAAAAATATTATGGACTTAAATTGTGTTAATATACCTCCACCTTAAACATATGTTGAGCCCATTCTCCTTTACGGGTATCGAGTTTAATCGTCTCTAACATGAGCTGGTGGGTAGACGTGGTTAGTGCACCATAACATCGGGGAGGGGCGGGTAGCGACAACCAAAACTGGCAGCTCTATAAGGTAATCTGGGGCGGCATCACACTGCACAGCTGGGACAGCTGTGTGTGTTGGGGGAGCTGGGACGGCCCGGAGATGATCTACGGCCACCGACAGGTCAATAGGGCACCACAGCAGCGGTGAGTGATGTGTTGACCCCTTTCCGGCCCCCCTCCAGGCCTGTGACGGGTCGCAGTGCGGCGGCACGCCCCTGCGCCTGCGCACCGCGGCCGGTCACGGACCCAGTGACGTCACAGGCTGCTCCGACCGGCTGACGGCCGCCTGCTGAAGCCGAATACGGTGAGTCACGCAGGCGGCTCGCTGGAGACGGCACATACAATGCCCTATGAGGCTGTTCTGCAGGACACCTCTGAGCCGGCTGCTGTCGAAGCCATATATGCAGCTAGGGACATATCAGTGCACGGACTATGGTTTGGTGGTGATATGGTCATTGGTCAACATGTCGCTGGCACGTTGGGACACCAAGTGATGCCGTTTACGGTGACATCACTCTGTGAGGAAACAGGAGCAGCGCTAATTCAACTGAACGCTGCAGTGAGTTCGACAATTATCGATATCGCTCACCGACTTATCAACTCTCGGAACAGTGCCAAAGCCTGAACGGCATCCTGATTTTTTTCTCGAACGCTGCTAAGCTGTTGACTTTGCATGGTGACAGGTGCCAACAGCACACATATATACCCTCGCGCCGTGGCCACAGTGGCATAGACACACAAAGCAGGGGCGGATCCAGGGGGAGGCAACGGGGCTGGAAGCCCCCCCCCCCCCAATGGAAATTGGCGCCCCTGCGCCGAAGGCGCAGGGGCATTAGTTTTGCTCCGAAGGCGCAATCTGGGCGCCACAGGCGCCTCCAAACCCATGGAAGACACCCCAAACCCACGGAGGATGCCCCCAAACCCATGGGCGCCCCCCCCAATTCCGGGGAGTGCGCCCCGATGCCCAAAAAGCATCCCGAACTTCAGAACTTCGGAAGGACGCCCTCGAAACTCGGAAGCGTGCCCTCGAACGCGATTAGGCATGCACACCGAATCTAAGGAGGGCGCCCCAAAATCCATAGAGGGCGCCCCCAATCCCATGGAGGGCGCTCCCAATTCCGGGGAGGAAGCCCCAATGCCCGAAAAGCACCCCAAACTTAGGAAGGGCGCCCCGAAACTCGGACGTGCGCTCCAAACGCGATGAGGTGCACCCCGAATCTGAGGAGGGCGCCCCCAAACTCATGTAGGGCGCCCGAAAACCAATGGAGGGCGCCCCCAAATCATAGAACTGTCAAAATGGTTTGGGTGTGTTACAATAATGAGTTAATTTTGGCGCGACACTGCAATTTTTCAACGACAACCTTGCTACACCTCATGACCATGGCCACTGGCGGATCCAGGGGGGGGGGGGGCATTAGTGACAAATGTCCCCTCCCATAGTAACATGGAGGGTGGAATTTAATAAAAGTATGCCCCTCCCCCCCCCCTGCCCTGCGCGTTCCTGCATTGACAATGATAAATTATATTTAGCACGCGCCACACTGGGGGGGGGGGGGGGGGGGGAGGGGGGCAAAATCTTCCCCCTCCCAGATTTTCTCAATAACTTGAACACTATGATAGATATCGAAGTTACACTTTTAGTACCTTATGCTGCATCAATTATACGTCTTCTTACTAAATTGCAATGAAATCGATGCAGTGATTTGGGAAATAATGACGTTTTATTGACGTTATGGTATGCCATTTTTGGTGGAAAAACAATGAATATTTGCAAAACCGTGGAACATCGAATTTTGATGCAAATTACAAATAAAAAACGTCAAAAGAAAGAAAATTACATTTTCTTCAAAATATTTATTTCGGATTTGCGTAATTGTGGGTTTATAACCCCCCAAAATAAAAATAACATTATTTTTTTTCGGGAAAAAAATCCACAAAATCTATTTTTTGAAGATATTAAAAACGGAACAAATGAATTGGATCACAAGGTATGGATGATACCCACACCAAATTTCAAAGTAATATCTTTATTTTTAACTGAATTATGGCTCCCTAAGTTTAGGTAACTCATGACGTCATTTTTTAAGTTACGTTTTGTTTTTGCTCTTAGTGACCAGATACAGACAAATAAATGCCAGCGCTATATTTCTGAGACAAAACTGGTCTAGAAACATGCCTTTTTGTTTAGATTAATCAATTTCAAGTTTTGACCTTATGTGACCTGACCTTGACCTGAGGGCCATTATATGGGGTCAGGTTGTGAAAATGGCTGCTACTATCGAATTATACGTATACACTAACCCCATAAAACATGTGTAGCATGACCTTCGTAGACCTCTTGCCAATAGTTACCTTTGTGACCTGAACTTGACCTTTGCTTACAATTTCACTTTTGATTATGCGGGATATGCATTATACCTTTGATAGCACTGTGTGCGATAATCGTCGCAATCTAAGGCTTTGGATGGAGAGTACGGCCCAAGGGGGGGGGGGGAGCAGAATCGTCACGAGGGGCAGAATCTTTCCCCAGCTGTTCGGCTGAATACCCCAGCGGGGCGCAGATTAGGTGATAATTACAAACTCCTCTTCCTTGTCAACAACTGTTTTCGTGCTGAGGAGCCCTCCCCCCCCCCCCCCCCCCCCCCGCCGCCCGGTCAACAACTTTCCGCTCTGGCGTCCCGACACTACCCCCCCCCCCCACGCCCAACACTCAACGACTCATCGCGCTGACGACCCGGCGCCCCCCTCAGGTGTAAAAAATGCGCCCTCGAGCCTGTAGCCCCCTCAATGAAAATCCTGGATCCGCCCCTGACACAAAGATCGGCTCAAGATGCAGTACAGGCAGATATAGCGCACTATAACTATTCATAACCTAGGTACATTTTTTTTTATGTCTATCATTGAAGGAAAGGGATGCATACAAACTTCAAATTCAATAACTCGAGAGAAAAAAACTTCCGTTTTCATGAAGTTTTTTTCCTTAGATCATAGTTTTTCACGTTCAGTGCAGGGAACGCGCGGGGGGGCATACTTGTATTGAATGCCCCCTCCCCCAGATTCCTGTGGTGGAGGATTTGCCCCTGATGCTCCCCCCCCCTGGATCCGCCAGTAAAATACATTTGTCGCCAATCTCAAGTTGTAAAACCTCATTAACCCTGTCATAATTAAGCATAATTCACCATGCAACCTCAAAATAACATCTCCAATCTCCATATATTGTATATCACTGCAAATTTTCCTACTCATCATTATCATAGGCATATGACAGCCCCTGTCGATCGTCTGTCCTGGGCAAATAATTCCCAAAAGCGCCATTCTATTTGTTATCATCACTGTCATCTTTCAAAGCTCTTGAGGGAATTTCTTGAGGAGATTTTCGTTGACAGTTTCCCTAAAAACATAGAGAGACAAGTAAGCACGTACAGAGTTGAGAAATATGCTTGACAGGGACGGTAGGGTGCATAAAGATCACGGATAATCACCATGTGACATGAGACATGTGGAGAAGGGAAACTGTCTCGCACCATTCACTTCACACTACGACGTTATGCTTGTATACTGTTATACTGCACCGCCGGACCCGGCTGCATTGCGGGCAGCATTTTATTGTGCAATTAGGTACATGCATCGGGATCAATTGCGGGCGAAAAAGTGGAGTGCAGGAACGGCGCAATGGCCGAAAATATCGGCCGAACCTGTAGTAACCGGCGACCCTAAATGGCAGTGTACAGCTATTACCATAACCACAGCTGTGGCGAACGATAACAAAAGTTTTGTTGTCTTTTCAACTCTCAGAAACCTCGCTATACGAAGGCGGAACACCAGGCGCCGTGCTGAATACGCGAGTGAATGTCGAGTGATACGATCTAACAGTCGGGCAGCAAAACAGAGACATCACCGGGGCCATCGCTGTCTGTTTTGTTCCGGTTTTATCGCCGAGTTGTATCGGGTTACCAGTTACCACCCAGCCAGCAGGACAGACTGCCGTGCCTCAAGTGAGGCACAGCAGTGTTGCCTCCTGGTTCCCGCTGTGGCGCGTGCGGTGGCGACGCCAGGCGTGTCGTGGTAGATGACAACGACTACGAACGACAACGCCACATGCTGCAACTGCAGAACCCTTGATGCCAGTGACCTCGTAGTGGTTTGAATAATGTCAATATTTACGTTGTTTCAGAGTTTGACATCTATGGCGAAGAAGCTACCCCATTACCGCCTTCCGTATTTTGAAGCACTTTTAATCGAAGGTCATCTGCAGGCCAGCATTACGATGGATTATTTGAACGCCTTTATATCCGAGTAGCGATTCATCATCCAACCGTTTCTGTTTCTGTTTGCCTGAGCTGTCCAAATACTGCGTGGTCGCCATTCATTATATGATTGGGATGGCAGCGCGAGTAATCTTTTCAAACGTGCAACATTTGTATCGCGTAAGTTGAGACGATTTCACGTATGGCGAGTGGAACTGTCAATCTGAAGTCATGTGATGTATTTAATTATGTTGCAAATATGTATACGAATAGCAATGTCTCAGAATCTACGAATCCAGATGTAAAATATCGGATACATTCTGAAGGAGCTTGCAAATTTTATTATATTTTTACTACGTAAACGAATAAATTTATAACTTTTCCCACGATTCTCTCATTAGAATTGACTATAAAAGATTCATCCCAAAACAGTTGCTCGCTACGGTTCGTTTCGGTGGTCATGTGCGCTGGTTATTCTGCAGGGCCAGCAGCTTCTGTCGCTTCTCCTCCATCAGTTTGTCGCGGTGTTTGTGGATGTAGTCGGCCACGTTGGGTGGCCCGATGATGACGCAGGCCGAGAGTGCCGACCGGTAGATGTTCATGTCGGTGGCCTCATACCTACCGAGAGATACCAAACGCGATCAGTCACTCGCTAAATTGAGCCAAACACGGTACGAAATACGCATATAGACAGGAATATTACTTTCGGCACAAACTGAGCCTGGTTTAAACGGATGCATAAATTAATAGGTCATAATCGTTCAATGAATTAAACAATATGAACCAGCAAGGACGCTTTATCCTAACGTTCTTGAACACACTTAACATCTATAGCATAATGCAGATTGAGCTCAGAATGAGTGATGTCCCGAACGACTGAGATGAACTGTATCTTTTGTAAACAGGGCAATCGTCTCTGATGACGTATTTCTGTAGAATTTCACGTCAGCCGGGTTTACACATCATTAACCCTATTTGTAACAGGGGGGGGGGGGGGCGGATTCCGCCCACCCCCTCATGTTTTTCGCAGATATCTCCAGAACGGCTGGGAGCAGGCCCATGAAATTTTGGGACTTTTCATAGAATTGAATACCCCATTTGGAGTCAAAATTTTGAGTTCTTAACCTGAACAGAGGCGGTTCCAGGGCACAGTTTTGGGTGGGTTCGGAGGCGACATTTGGCGATAATACGGAAATGCGATCGTCACGGTTTCTTCCTAACTTCCTCAAGTATGAAGGATGAAGAAACTATGCTACATCGGTTTACGGTGATTGCAGCAAGTGCAAATTAGTTGATGTTATTGAAATATCATAAAAATTGCATGGCAGAGGCGGTTTCAGGGGCTTGAAAAGGGGGGGGGGGGGGTTTCCAGGAAGTATTAAATGCTTGGCGGGAAGCCAATAGAGCGATGTAAGGGACATTTATAGCTATCAAGATGTAAAAGATAGCTTCTGCTTCCATTATTTGCATAATGTATTACATATAGAGTTTCAGGGGCGTGTTCAGGCACATGAAAAGGGGGGTGACTGACATGGTGATGACGATATGCCAGCGATAACGGCGCAATAGACGTTTAGCATATAATGATATATGCACATATGAGGCCAGAAAAGGGAATAAAGTCTTTTTTTGCAGAGGCGCGCTCAGGAATGGAAAAAAGGGGTCATATTATTGCAAGGAAACTAAGAGGCATGGGCGTACAATGACATAACATACTGCAGTTTTCGGATGAAACACGCACCACAGGCTACTCTACGAACGATTATAAGATAATAGGCGAGTCCAGGTAGGGTAAAAATGGGGGTAATCAATGTTAATTGAAGTTGTAAGTGAAATAGTCACTGTTGACTAGTTAGTATCATAATAGCGGATAATATACTTATCAAAAGGTCTTGCGCCGCCCCAGTTTGGATCCTGGATACGCCTATGATGAAGTACAACATGCAAAAAGGAACTATCTACCATCAGTAACATATTTATAGTGCTGGGTAGCAACTTGTCTGCGGTTAATATTTTTTTCCTTCAATTTGACCTCCTTTTTTCACTAACCTGGTACCGACTATGGCAAAAAAATATGATTTATAACTGTTTTTTTGCTAATGTCACAATCACATACCATTTCATTTATCAAAAAATAAAATAAAAAATGGTTTTATTACGCATTTACTTCACCCCCATATTGAGTGACCTGCACACGCCTATGATTTTTGAATTTTCAAACGTCACCGTTATTTATCAATTTCCAATTCAATTTCTATCCATTCCTATCGGTTGTGTTAAAATCGGTCGATAAACATGAAAGCTATGTTGGATCAAAAATACCACTAAAATTTGTCGTTTTTGCCCCCTGTTGCCCCCCTATCCACAATTTAGATTTTTTATTATTATTTAGAAATGTAGATCGTGTTGAGGGGAACCAAACACCGTTTCATTTTTGAAAATCGGACGGGTAGATCTCGAGATCTCCGGGGAGGGCGGAATCCGCCCCCCCCCCTGTTAGAAATAGGGGTAGCCAGGAGCCTGTTACAAATAGGGTTAAAGGGAAATAATGACCTTTTCCCATACAAATGAAGTTAGCACTTGAAATCGCCAGACGAGACCAAAATATATTGTAAATTCATCACATTTTGCATGAAAACTTTCCTACCGAAAGATATTTCAAGTTATAGTTGATAAGCGTTCCACACTTTTAACGACCGGTACTTGCAAGTACTTTTGGTCCTCATCAAACTGCGGGCGTTTCCCGTATTGCTTTTTTACGCAATGGAGTGGAAAATATATTGTGCGTTCTGCTTGTTAGGATGATATGCCCGGCGATACTCTAAAACTAACAGCGATTGGAAAAAGTGGCAATAAAATCGGAAGCTCATCGATGCACATCAACGGCGGCATAGTTAGTGGTTGCGACCCTCAGTTTTTGGAAATCGCTTCATTTGTTTTCAACATTAGGAGTTTTGTATAATTTGTATGTGGCTGTATATAACACTATGCTTTATATTATCATGAAAAATAATAACTTTTCCCCAAAAAAACTAACAAACAATAACACAAAACTGGCAATTAAATCGGAAGCTCATCGATGCACATCGACGGCGACGTATTTAGCGTCGGCGATTTGTTTACAAAGTCATTGTCATGCTTCTCGGCGCACTTAACCATTTGTGGCGAGTTGTTCCTGATTATATGCTGAGAAGCGGAGCGCTGCTCGAACGCACGCTAGTAGCGCTTTCGTTCTCCATGGCAACCAGGCGTAAGCCAATGAAAAGCCAGAACGTATTCCCTTCCTGCCTTTTGATTGGCTGACGCCTGGTTGCCATGGAGAACGAAAGCCCTACTAGCGCTACTAGCGTGTATCCGAGCAGCGCTCGGGTATCGTCAAAGGCTATCACCCCATATTCCCGTTTAGTATACCCAAGTCCCTTGGCAAGCTTCGTTAATGACGTCACTGGTGCCATTCTTGTGTAGCATTGCAAAATATATCTGATTTTGAGTTGAAAGCTAATTAAAGACTTATTCAAAGTATTTTTTTAAGTTTGAATTTTCTTGTTAACCATTATAAAAGGTATTTTATCACTGTATTTCATAGTAGTTGACACTTCAGAAACTTATGACGTAATAATATTGTATCCAATATGCATTTCCCTCGTCTTTTGCTACTGTGGCGCAGTGCCGAGTGCTTTGCGAATACTTGCTTGCCTGGGGTTCAGATCATTCCGCCCTTATTTCATTGGAGTTGGCATAGTTTGCATGTTGTTGTTATTCATGACTTATACTGATAGTCAGTCATGCATCACGGATGCTTCACGGATTGCTTCACGGATGAGTTTGATCGGAAACGTCACAGCCTCCAAAAATGCCGCACTCGATGTAAACAATGGTAGGGAAGGACGAATTTGTCAACGACCTTCATGAAGTACACAAGGTACTTGTTTTGTATTATTTTCCAAACTTACAACTTTGAATTTGGGAATAATTCTATTTAATTCTTAAATTTGAATAAAATAATTTTAAAACCATAACGGTAGTCTAAGAAATTGTTGCTAACAAAATCAAAAGGTCATTATTTCCCTTTAAACAAAAGATCCGACAGATGTCTGACGTCACAAGTCTCGACGGATAAAACGGATGCTGACAGCGGGCCCTTACCATTCACTGTTTTTATCGTCGTAGCACTCGACGTGGTAGATAGTGGTGACGCCATTAAAGCCGCCGATGGCGAAAATCATGTCGTCGATCACCTCGATGGCGAAGTTGGACCTCGGGTTGTACATGTCCGGAATCGGCGTCCACGTTTCGGTCTCAGGATTGTATTTTTCTCCGCTGCACATCCTCGATATTCCGTTGAATCCACCTGAAATGCGGTAAGGTTAGGTGGATATACAATATTATTATCGTATCACGTGGCTTGCTTGCATGCCATTTTGAGAAGAGGCTTTCGAAGCAAACAAGTGGGGTTGTATTTGGGGGTATATCAAAGATATAATTGTTGTATTATTCACCCCCATTGGGAATTAGTTTTACTTCACATTTACCAGAAAATACGTATTTGAATATGTGTTTGCGCTCGATGTTACGTTCGCATAATTTTGTTTTTGCAGGGGCAAGCTATTCACCGACTCATTCTAAATATTAAGCCACCAGCGAGCTGTTATTAGCCTAGTCTCTCGTCACCGACCGAGCACGTAGAACTGGTTGTGGTAGCCGATACAGGAGACGCCGGAGCGGCGGCAGCGCATCGGCGCCAGCATCGTCCACTGGCTCGTCCCCGGGTCGAACATCTCACTCGAGTTCATACACTCCTGGCCGTTGAAGCCGCCCGCGATGTAGATCTTCCCTAACCAAAAACTGTGTTAGGTAACATTATCAATAGCCGGTTGGCTAGTGCCGGTCCGATGCCTTATGACACGTGAATTGAGACAGTATGCGTGTTTGAAACAGAAAAGCAAGACGTCTTGTTTTACCTTGGTATTGTATTGTGAGCAAAGCAGCGGCAGAAAATAAACATTATTCGACATCATACTTGTACTCATTTTTGCGGGCGTCACTATCAGCAGCTCAGCTGATTTCCCAGACGAATTTTTATTGACAAAGTTTGCGGACATACCTATCTAGTTCAAAGGCAGATTATGACCAGAGTCGGTGGTACAAACCGTTCATGGTGGTGGCGCAGGCGTCCGAGCGCTGCATGTGCATCGGCACCACCATCGACCACTGGTTGGTGCGCGGGTTGTACCGCTCCACCGTGTTCTGACGGTGGTGGCCGTCGTAGCCGCCCATGGCGTAGATGCAGCCGTCCAGGATACCCACGCTCACGTAACATCTAACAGAAAAAAACAAAAATGTTAGAAACACCCCAAATCCGATCATTTTTTTACATTAACTTCTCTTCGTTCATTTTATTTAAGGTCATCCAACATTGCCTATTAATTTTCCATTTTGTTAATCAAGCAAATCAAGACATTATGCTTAATAGTGTCATTTTAAGTCACTGGCATGCCTCACTACCATCTTCAGCAGTCGTGATATCAATCATGGTGATAGCGGTGCTGCACACCTGGCATGGCCAGTTACCTCCGGGCATTCATCGGGCCCACTTCTCGCCACTGTTTGGTCACGGCGTTGAAGCAGCGGCACGAGTTGAAGTAGTCCATGCCGTCGAAGCCGCCGATGACGTAGATGTCGAAGCCAATGACGGCGGTGCCATGGTAGGCCCGCGGTCCCGACGGGTCCACCTCCCGCACCTGGCGGCACCGGAAGAGACGAGGTCAGTGTAGTAGGAGCAGGTGACACAGAGCATGACACTATATTCGGGTGACACGTCAAACGATGTGAGGAGCAGAAGCGCCTGCTCTTTTTAACGGTTTAAAACCAAAGGTTTGTTTTCACAATGTCGATGTTCTTGCTCCCGACATTAATGAACAACGGCATTGTCATAGCGTTGCACAAATACAACTTGAAGTTCAATCTCTTCTGATCTTACGCATTCGCCGAAGGCTATACTCAATGTTAAATGAAAATGCATCGGCCTTGTTCTTTGTTACTAATTATTATTTTAGAATACAGCTCTTTGCGTCCACCCCATACTAGCAGAGACGGCTGACCTTGACCCATCGGTCGGCGCGCGTGTCGTACGTCTCGATGAAGTTGGTCGGGCTACCGCCGCTCCAGCCGCCGATAGCGAACAGGATCTCATGCGGCACGCGCGGCCGCGCCAGCTCCGGCGTGGTCACCTCGCCATCTCGCTGCGTGATCATCTCCAGATCGTAGATGAACTTGAGCGTCTCTATGATGAGCGGCCTGCAGTCCTCGTTTTCGATCACGTACGGGTGGTTCTTCACCTAAAACGGGCATTGGTATTTGGTGGTCAGGGAAGAACTCTCGCCAGGTTAACTGGAACGGAACGTTTTCGCTATTTTTGCTAAACTATTAATTACTATTTTTGCTATTTTTGCAACAAAAGTACCTTCCTCGGATCAAATGCGCAATTAAGTGCTGTTTTAAAAAGTACTGGAGTACCGTGTGTGTGCCATTTGTAATAAACGTGCGCAAGCAAGTTTAAGTAAGTTTACGAAGCATTTAAATTATCATGACAAATTGTCTAAAATTAGAAAGCATACCTTCTCAACGAAAAAGGAAGTTTCCAAAAGTCCAAGTCGTATCTGTTTCATCAGTTTGTGGATGTGTTCTTTCCTGTTTTGTGGGTCTCTTTCAATCCAGTTCAGCATCGTTTCCCATACGACCTCTTCATTTTTCACATTTAAATTATCGGCACCGAGTATCTCGCACATTTCATCAGCAGGCAAATTTAGCAATTCTTCGTTGTCAGAGGCGTGAGCAATGTCAACAAAATTTCTCATGATGTGATTATGTATTTCCTTTTCGAGTTCCACGCAGCCGTAGAAGCTGAAAAGGGACGAGTGTTGTTAGATGAAAATGAAGTGTAGATACAATTGTAGGCTCAAACGTACAAAACATATCAGAACTTTGTAAATATTTGCGTTTGTTATGTTTTGTCATTAACACGGCTTCCCACAAGAAGTAGGTAGTGATGTAAAACAAAATGAATTAATTAAAGTAAAATCAGATCAAATCTAACCTAACAATGATGTACTTCTATACTTATCCGACTTACATACAAAACATATGATCGAGCCCTGGGTAAAATCGTATGACTCACATCATTCTGATAGTCATCAGGTATTATTCGTCATATAACTATTAGTTGATCACAACGCTACATGATAGCGCCGCCGACATACTTAGCGAATTTCTTTATTCCGAAGCAGTTTCTGGGGCCGATTTCGGCCATGAGGTAGTTGCAGCAGTCTTTGAGCATGCCTTCGATGTTGAAGTAGTCGGCAGTCCGCAGCAGCATCTCCACGTTGTCCGAGTCGACCAGGGTGTTACGAGTGTAGGCATATTCAATGACAAGTCGCATCGCTTCGGAGGAGACGTCCCGAATCAGAACGTCCGTTCTTTCGTCTTCGTGAAGGGAGGTTGTGAATAAGGCTCTGAGGAGAAAAAAAAACTCAAGGTAAACACGTTGTAGAGACTCGGCATTGATTGGACTGTTATAGGCAAGAAAATAAACGTCTTTCGAATGGGATGTTAATGAAACAGCACAATATAAACAAACATTAAACTGCTAATATACTTTGTGCTTCATAAGCAAAGCCGATAACAATACTTCGTATATTAATGATGAAAAAATAATGTACTTTTTGTTGCTGTTTTTCGCGAACACCAGGTTTTGTCAGCAGTAGATGAGAACTTGAAAAAAAAGAATGGAACTTCATCATCCAGGTAGGTACGCCTTATTTTTAGGTCAGTACCCTAATCCATGGAAACTTGAAAGATCTTCGACTTGTATTGTACCGGAACAGATGACGTTGTACCGGAACAGATGAGTGCAATCGATGAGAAAGTTTAAATGTGCGAAAGTATTCTGCAATGCACTGATTGATAGCAACAGCATAGCTCCTTCACTTTTGTTCTGTACTGAGTACCTTATTTTTGTGTATGTTGTATATCCATAGAACTACTGATGAGCTTTTGATAATGTTACGAGTATACATTTTCCACACAAAAATACATTCAAATTATTCACGGTTTCCTCATTACCAGGGACGTACTATCATATATGCACGAGGGCGGCTAAATGCCCTGCATTTTATTGGAATACATACCAGTAAGGCGCCGTAGTTGGCGTAAACGAGCGAGCGCGAAGGAAATGTATGGTAAATTTAAACTCGATCGGGAAAGTAGTTTCTGAGATACAAAAAGGGTGCGCACGTGCGCACGTACTGAAGCATCCCATCCCTGACTTGTGGGAAAGTGGCGGCTGAGAGGTCCCTAACCACACACCAAATTTAAAAACAATCGGCTGAGTCATTCCTGAGATATAGAATAGGGGTGTGCACGTGCGCACGTGCAGAGGCACCATACCCCTGACTTGTGGGAAGGCGGCGACTGAGAGATCCCTAACCACACACCAAATTTTAGCACAATCGGCTCAGCCGTTCCAGAGATATAGAATAGGGGTATGCACGTACGCACGTGCACATCCACCCCACCCCTGACTTGTGGAAAGGAGGCGGCTGAGAAGTCCCTAACCACACACCAAATTTGACCATAATCGGCTCAGCCGTTCCTGAGATACATAATATGGGGGGAGGGCGCACCCCCCCCCCCCTTTGGCTACGTGCCTGCTTACGGGGACTTTTTCTCACCTTCGCCCTACGGGGGGGGGGGGGGCTAACAGACCACCCCTTGTTAACTTCCAAATCAAGCAACATAGAGCAATTCGGTAAGAAGCAGCATGTTTCCTGTATTGAGAAGAATATAACAGTATGCGATTTTTAGGTTTCAGGTCAACAGGTGACCTTCCAGGTCAAGTGAATGACCTAAGATCGACCACATCCAAAAATAGTGGTTTGGCTCTGTCCGTCGTCATTACCAAAGTTATGAATATAAAACGATTTGGTTAGTGTCCAAATGTTGGTCATTGTATTAGCTATCTGGCAATGTAACGATTTTTAGGTCTGGGCCAGTAAATTACCTCTTAGGTCACGGAAATCGACACCATAAAGGAGAATTGCTTTGCGTTTTGCATTACAGCACATGTACAGGGCGCTCAGTATAACTTCTGGACGGAAGTTATATTATACTATTATACAGAGAGACACCGTAAAGAGTAACGTGTTGCCTGTCAAAGAAAATCCAAAGGCATCCCATTTTGAGTATCTTGGTCAACTGGTGACCTTTGGGCTCAGGTCAATGGCCCTTTGGGATCTGACATGACCTTGACGAAAAGGTCATACATCACGATCTAATAGTCGTATACAATTCAAATGTTTATAGGATACGTATAATTTTTGTAAACTCAGCTACTGACAATTTCAGCAAGATGCGCCGGATGTGTAAAAGTTATTCAAGAAAAACCTCAGGGGGGGGGGGGGGGGGGGCTGTCAGCCCCCCGGCAGGGCGAGGGTTAACTAACATTTTCATTTAGTTTCCGGAAGAAAAAAAATTGTACAACAGCATGACATTTTTTAGCACTGTCACGTTTATGTTCACAGTTTGCGCCACACAACATTAACTTGTACTCACCTGAAGTATGGGCTACAGGCCGACATAAGCGCACGATGAATGGAAAATGCACTGCCATCTTCTAGCCGTATTATGGCATCACAAAGCAATTTTTGTTGTCTTAGCTCATTGAGAGCATGCATGGACTGGAAGCTAATGGTCCGCCCCACGTTTTCAACCTCCATTTGTTCTTCGGGGCTAGGGCCTTCCATTTTGCTAGGGCAAGAAACCCCCTGACCCAAATGAATCCCTGGATCATGGATGTAATTAAAAGGGCTCGAGGCCCCTAACTATTACCTCCATATATATTGGGATCACTGCGTACAATTTCGAACTATCGTATTATGTGACTTTCTGATTTTCAATAGGTAAGCATAAAAGTGAAAAACAGCACGTGACAGAAACAACAAAGGACTTGCTTGTATGCTACGTTTTTCTTCGTTCCCATCTTCGGCGAAGGAGTGCAAAATGATTGTTTTAGTTTGTCTTTAGTTTGTTACCTTGTTCTTGCTTACTATACGTTTAATATAAAACATTTTAACCCTCGCCCGTGCAGCGTCCGGCCAGTGCGTGACCGTACATGGGGGGTAGGGGTAAACCACCTAGAGTTTCTCCCCTAATTGGGCTAGAGCTTCGATTAAAAAACGAGCGTGTTGCTGGTCACGAGAGGAAGCCAATGGTACCCAGTTTGAAGGTACTAGGTCATTAGGTGATCTCTGAGGTAATGTTAATGACCAAAAGTTCAACCAAATTGTAAATGCGTATAAATTGAATTTAATCGAGCTATGAGCGAATGAGCATATCATTATGCTAAATGGGTGCCAAATTTTAAATCAGCGTCACAAAATGTCCTAGAAACTGACAAATTCCAAAAAAGGTCATGTCAGGTCATGTCAGGTCATTTGAGGTCAGTGACTTCGGTTGACCTGTTGGGGCGCATGACCCCAGTGGAACATATAATTATGTAAAATGGGTCCCATATTTGAAATCAGCGTCACAAAATGCCCTAGAAACTGCTAGAAGCCAAAAAAGTAATATGAGGTCATTGGAGGTCAGTGACCTCGGTTGACCCCTGAAAAGGTCAATCGAGGTCACAATCTCAATGGAAGCCACAACTGTCACCTGGAAACACCTGTGCATATGCTTTCTGAACAACAAACACTATGAAACTGCAAAGTTACAAGGATCAATACTACGGTACGCCAGTTGCGCCTGACATGACCTTGATAAACAGGGCAAAGGTCACGGGTCATGTGACCTACAGCTTAAAATTTTCAGAATATGTGTCAAATTGTTCACAAGTAGGGTACTGATAGTTTCATCGTAATCGGTTGATATTTACGCGAGTTATTCCCGATAAAAAGAACGAGGGGGTGGCATCAACCCCCCCCCCCTGCACTGGCGAGGGTTAAGGCAGTGGTGTCGATTTTAGAAAACGATTGGGGGGGGGGGGGGCGAACAGGGACGGATCCAAGGGGAGGCTATTTAGAGTCATGGCTTTACATATTTTAAAGAAATTCTAGGGAACTTGTACAAATGAGAGTATTTTTTAATCAATCAATAATGCAAAAACAGACGAAATCTCATGAGTTTTGGACTTCTGTCGGTCGGCCCCTCAAACCAACGTTTTTGGCCGGACTGCATCCTCCAGAAGTCCCGAGGCCTTACTTGGAACCCTTACTTAGTACAACGGCAATGTTAACCTGACATTGACTAAGGGGGGATGCAAATATCTCCCCTGACGTATTTTCGCAATAGCTCAAAAACCAATAGCGACATCAATGTGAAACTTTGGGTACCTTCTCCTACGCCAACTTTGCGTCTTCTGTGCATAAATGAAGCAATTTTGCCGATCAAAAATCGAGATATAGCGAATTTAGTGACGTCCCTACACATGAGTTTTAACTTGACTGAAATGAGGCCAGGTGGTAAAATGACTATCACGATCGAATTCTACGTGTAAAATAATCCATTGACCATGTGTCGCATGGCTTTCGTAAATTTGTGTTTGCGCATAGTTACCTTTTGTAACCTGACCTTGATCGTGACCTTTGCCAAAATTCTCACTTTTGCTCATGCGGGATGTGCATTGTACCCTTAAGAGCACAAGGGGTGATAATGGTCGCAATCGAAGACTTTGGATGGAAAGTATTGTCCATACACTCAAATATCTCGATTTTGACCGTTGACTTTACCGTGACCTGATATTTGGTCTCAATTACAAAATCGAGCATGATTTAAATGCGTCTTATTGAGAGCTTTCGAATGTCTTCTTGCGCGTCTCGCTGCACTCATTGGTTCGAAAGATAGCCAGGGGCCGATATCCCCCCCCCCCCCCAGTCAATGGCGTTCGAAATTTACGTCATGCATTGACTGGCAATACCACTGTTGCGGTATTGCCAGCATGTCATGCGGGGACAAACTGTATCATCCATATTGCTAGGGTTGTTTGAACACGCTCAAAGATTCTTTGGAAATATCGAAAACGGCCTCGCGGAGCGCCGTCATTTTCATGTCTACCGGGCATCGTATTATTGATTCTTTGCGCACCTTTTCTGATTTTGTTTTAAGCGGGAGCATTCTAAGTCGCGGTTCTATGCATACAGCCGTTACCTGAGGTAGAACTGACCTATGAGTCAGGTCAAGCGGACCCATCCCAAATAAAGTTCAAGTTAAACGGCAATGGGAGGTAAGACAGTCACCCCTCTATACACAAAAAAAAATATACTATAGCTACGGCACGCAAAACGGTGTCCTACGATTATATTTCCCTCCAGGACTTGTAATGTTCGTTTCCAACACCGTCACTACTTTCGAAAAACTCCAGCGACCAGTACCAGTTTGGTTGCGTGACGTCAATACAGTACAGTCATGCCACATGTTCATGGGTACGAGGGGAAATTTCACGTGCATCACGCAGCACTGAGACTATTTACATGCCCAAACTCAAATCGGCGCTAAAAATACGCCTTCCAAATCAATGCCTCCAGATCGCAAGAGAAGGAAACAACTAAAAACTTCACATAGGAGAGAAGCATTGCTTCGCCGATACCCCCCCCCCCCCCCCGGTTTCTTTGTGCGACGTGACGAAGGTGGTATTAGGTAGTATACGGCTCGTAGAACTAAACAAATTATCAGAAGCTTGGTTTTCCATGAACCACTGCGAATGAAACCTGTATGTTTCAGGTACCTAATCTGAGGCCAGGGACAAGGTCGGATCCAGAAAGGCAACAAAGTTAGTTTGGGGAG
Organism: Chirona hameri; assembly: GCA_036785665.1. NCBI lineage: Eukaryota > Metazoa > Arthropoda > Thecostraca > Balanomorpha > Balanidae > Chirona > Chirona hameri. The sequence continues at coordinate 147,272 of JAXIVJ010001046.1, forward strand.
CAAATCCCAAAAAGTCTCACACCTGTATATTAAATTCATCGGATTTCGCCTCTGTATACATTAAGAGGTGATTTAAAACAAACGTGTCTTAGTAAAAGCTGCTTGGATCAATTTGTTTGCCGCTTCCAGGCGTTGTGGGAGGCTTGGTCGCTTTGCTCCCTCTTGGATCCGCCAGCGACCAAAAATATTGGGGGGGGGGGCGAGGGTCAACATTGGGGGCCGAGGGTATCATTGGGGGACTAAACTTTGGGTGGGGGGTGCAAGGGCCACCACAAAGGTATATAAATCGACACCTATGCTTTAAGGGAATTAACGACCGATTAAGATATCGGGTAACATGATTAAAACTATCCTTATGCTGTTGTTATTTTGCCATTTGTAATACTGTTCGCCGAGATACTAAACGGCTAGTCAGTGATATTCATGTATCAATTTGCGCTAATCATCTTAAATGTAGGTCATTTCCATGTTCACAACCATCTTCATGACAGTAAACGCACCAGCAGGCATTAACCCGCGCCGTGCCGGGGACGTTTAGACGCCCCCTAAGGTTTTTTGGGGATAGCGAAACAACGGCGGCGCTGCGCGCAGCCATTTCCCGCACAACTGTTGGGACATCAATTGCCCACATAGTGTGACAAAATTACCTCTGGTCATCTCAGGTCAGGTCACCAGGCCAGGTCACATGACTCCAACTCCAAAAATATTTCCGGTCGTACCACAGCCACAGTTTTTGGCCGATCAATATCGTACGCACAAGATTTTAAAAGGGAAATGGTACCTACAATTCGTTTATCTCGGACTTGTTTTATATCGGTGACCTAAGGTCGGGTAAATTTCGTGATCGCCAATGATTATATAGCCCATGGGAAATAATCAAATGCTTCCTATTCTGAGGATACGAATTATATCAGCCCAATTACTTCTGGATCATGTTATCATATGCTATTTTTGAAGTTCCAGGTGCAATTTTTGTTCAGTGACCCTACAGGGTCATCCGAGGTCACCAACACTTTTTGCCAATAACTATCGACAAAATCAAGATAGATAAGTGAAACTGGGACCAATGTGTTTGTCTCGTCGCGGCACGTCTCCCAATGTGCAACATGACCTAATTGGGTCACCACTTGACCTTGACCTGAGGTCACATTTTTAAGTTGCCCTAACCTGAGTCATTTTGCATAAAACTTACGAAACTGAAAGAAGTACGATTCCTCTTAGAATCGTAACTATTCCAAGACATCGTGTTTCACCAAGATTCTGAAAATAAACAGAACAGTGATGAATTTACGCCGGTGCGTGAAGCTGTTCCAAGGGAGTCCTGTTTCATACAAAAATAAGATTTAACCCGCGCACTGCAGGGGCTTTGCGCCGAACACGAACTGCAGGGGGGGTTGATTTCCGCCCCCCCCCCCCTGAGATCTCGAAAGCTACGCAACGTATCGAGAAGCGGAAAAAGGCATTTGATAGCTTCATACATGTTCTATCGAAAGTATTTCAGTGTTTTTTTAAGTCAGGTCAAAATTGAGGTCACCAGAGGTCATCAAAGGTCAAATTTTCCATTTTTCCTGTTTTAGGATATCGCTCCAGAAATTCCCATATATCTCAGAAACGATGATAGTTAGAAACAAACGGAAAAAAACAAACGCCAGCCAGTGAAATTTGGAATCGCTAAAGTGTCCTCAGATTTGATCTCAGGTCAATATTTGAGGCTCCAGAAGTCAAAAAGGGGAAAAATGCCGTTTTTTTGCTAAATCGTTTTTTTGCTATTAACTTTTTACTTAATAAAGATAACGGAAAACTGTTTCAGCCATTGTGTTTATCTTGTCAAGGCACTTTGAATGATATATATGGTGACCTTGTTAAGTCAACTTAACAATTTGACCTAAGTTCAAGGTCAAGTGGTGACCCAAGTAGGGCATGTTGCATATGGGAAGACGTGTCTCGACGAGAAAAAACACATTGATGTCTGTTTTACTTCTCTATCTTCATTATGTCGAGAGTTATGGACACAAAAGTGATGGTGACCTCGCATGACCTCAAATGACCCAATAGGGGTCACTGAACAAAACTTACACTTGGATCATCAAGAATATCCTATAATAACATGATCCAGAAGTAATTGGACTAGTACCATGCATATCCTTGAAATAGGAATCATTTGTATATTTCCCCATTGACTTATTATGGGGAGGTTACGAAATTGACCTGACCTTAGGTCACGGATATCAAAATTACGAGTTATACAAATTGTAAGTACTGATGCCCTCATGACATCCTGTAAGTTTCAACCTGATCGGTGAAAAACTCTGGCTTTGGCACAACTGCAAACATTTTTGGTAGTGGGGTCACTTGACCTGGTCTGGTGACCTGACCTGAGATGACCCGAGCATATTTTTTTTCTCAAAGTGTGCGCAATTGATGACCTAACAGGTGTATCAAAACCCGGCGGCGCTGCGCGACGCCGTTTTTCGCTATCTTTGACAAATCTGAGGGGGGGGGGGGGGCCGAAATCACCCCCCCCCCCCCCCCTGCAGTGCGCGGGTTAAGAAAAAGTAGTCTGGTTATCACGCCGCATCCGCGAAATAAATGCTAAAATCCTAAACTAGCAGGGACAAATTTACGAAGGGTATAGTTGCTTTGATTTTTAGGGCGACATTTGGTAAGCATCGGTTTTCTATAGTATTGCTGATAAGGACCGCGGATAAATGGAGTTTGCTGAGGACAAAGTCAAAGTCAAAGTCAAGGTCATGTATTAAGATACATCCACGTTGTGGCTTTTACGTATCCAGTCAGAGTACATGTGTAGTGATATATAAATACAAAGGCACAGTGTAAACACGATAAAAAGCAATACGATCGCGGTCAGTAAAAGAGAACACATTGTGCATGGTAGGCCTGTCATCGCACGGTATGAGGCTTAACCACCAACCATAAGACAATTGAAGCGGTCAATGCAGGTCACATGCTATCCGCACATAGGAAACCGCAACCCCGACTGCGGGTGTTTACCTTAGACCTTAGAGATGCCAGTGTTCCAGGTTTTCGCCGCTCTAAATGCAAACGCACGCTGGCTGCTCGACAGCTTACACGGCAGTTCCAGCGCCCCTGCCGCAGCAGCTCGGGACTCGCGTAGCGATACATGGGCTCACCGGACAAACATGGCCCTGATGGCGGGAGGACACTGCTCGGCGTTAAGCACTCTGTGCACCTGGATGCGGTCGTGCTGGCGCACCATCTCATCGACTCTCTGCCAGCCAAGCGATACCAGGGCAGGTGTCACATGCTCAAAACGCCGCACTCCCGTCACCAGCCTGGCCGCGAAGTTGACAGTCTTTTGCACTCGGTGCAAGTGACACTGGGCGGCTCCTCCCCAAACGGATAGACAGTATTGGATATGGGGAAATACGTGGGCGAGGATGAGGAGTTTAAGGGCATCAGGCATCAGAAGTGATGACGGATCTTGTATAGGGATGAAAGGATGGCGTTGCATCGTCGGACCACCATGGATATATGAAGTTCCCATGTCAGGTGCTGGTCGAGGAGGACTCCAAGTATTTTTACATTTTGGCATGGATAAATTTCCGAGCCGGACAGAGTGATGTAAAAGTCTTTGGCCTTTTTGAGGGATGCTTTGGTTCCGATGATGGTAAAGAAAGTCTTGTTCGGATTCATTTTCAGACTGTTTGCCTGAAACCAATTTTGGAGATGGAGAATCGACTCTTCGACCCGCACCTTCAGGTTGGATAGGCCGTCGGCAGGGTGGGGGGGGGGGGGGATGGAGTGTCAACGAAAGCTTGTCCAACATGTGAGAGGTAGGTATGTATCTAGCAAATCATGAGTACAACTGGACACTGATTTATAGTTGTTTGTCAAGGAAAATTGGGGGATAATCTCCCTGGCCTAAGAATGGGAGAAACTTCCCCCCGTCCCCCGTGGCGGAGTCCCTGGCATTACTTATTAGATCATTCGAATATATAAATGCTCGGACTGCGTGGCGCTGCCCGAGCCGGCCGCCGCGCCGCGGCAGTGAAAGAGGCAGAGACGGCCGGAGAGACGGCGGCGGCGGCGGACAGTCGTCTTTCGCCGTCTCCCTGCCGGCCGCTGCCGTCTCTCCGGCCGCCCCTGCCTCCTCCACTGCCGTGGCGGCCGGATCGGGCGGCGCCACGCCGTCCCCAGGGCCTGGAGCGGCCCAGGAGCGTCGTCTGGCCGGGCGGCGGCGGCCAAACCCGGCAGCGGTACGGCCAACGGCTCGGCGCAGCCCGAGGAGGAGCCACTACTGCGTTCACGTTTTGTCCGCGTTTTGTTGTTAGTCCCGTGCGCTGCCATCTAGACATAAAGACATAAAGACATAAAGACATAAATTTTCAGTACAACAAAGAGCCTCATGGGCCCGTCCTGGGTTGTACGGCACACATGGACGTGAACGGCACACATGTGACAACGGACATGAACGGCCACATACATTGCCTCGCAGGGCACCATATCATGTAATACACACTAACCATTTTCAGAATTTAACATCCAGTACATATACATCGTCCTGCACACACGAACCTCAGAATTTAGCAATCTACATTCACAAGACATTCAATCCATACAAACGTTGTAATTACACTAGTCCCACACATACACAATCTTCCTTCTCAAAATAATCCCTTTCTTGTAAGCAACCTATTTAAATTTGTTATGTTCTTATGTATATTCGCATATGTGTGTCACTATAACTAAGACTAATCCCAGGAATATTTATAAACAAAACCCTTTCCTGCAAAATATTTGTCGAGCCCAGCTTTGAAAGAAACTAATGTGGCTGCACTGATTACATCACCTGGTAAATTGTTCCAATGGCTCACAGCCCTTCTACTGAAAAACGACTGTCTTAATCTAGTCCTGCTTTGTTTAACAATAAGTTTATACTGATGGCATCACCCTCTTTTCTCTCTATCAAAATCAAACAAGTTCTTTAAATACCCAATCTGTTGACCATTTACAAACTTAAAAACTTCAATGAGATCCCCCCTCAATCTTCTGTATTTAAGTGAGAACATATCCAATGTTTTAAGCCTATCCTCATATTCTAAATTACTAATACCGTTAACCATTTTCGTTGCCCGTTTTTGTACCCTTTCTAGTAACCAACAATCTTTCTCATACGTTGGAGACCAAGCTTGAACACAGTACTCTAAATGTGGTCTAACAAATGCACAATACAGTTTAGTTATCACCTCAGCACTTTTATAAGAAACATTCCTGTAAATGGCACCAAGCATCCTTAGCGCCTGTTTTCTAGCTTTGGTTACCTGGTCAGATGCAGACAGCTTACTGTTAACTATTACCCCTAGGTCCCTTTCCATTACCGTCTGTGACATCTCCTGTCCCCCCATTTTGTATGAAGTTCTTCTTTTTACTCGGCCTACATGCATAACTTTACATTTGTTAATATTAAATTCCATTTGCCATGTTTCTGACCATTCAACCAACCTATCCAGATCCGACTGGAAAAGATCCTGGTCGTTATCTCTCCTAATAACCCTGAAAACTTTAAGATCGTCAGCAAATTTTAACACTTTACTGTCTACACCATTCTCGATTGTATTAATGAGTATTAAAAATAACAATGGGCCTAAAACTGAGCCTTGAGGCACCCCACTACGCACATCTCTCCATTCAGATTTGACCCCATTTAGTAAAACTCTTTGCCGCCGTCCTGAGAGCCAAAACTCGATCCAATCAAGCGCCTTGCCGCTTATTCCGTGGCTTTTCAGTTGTAATCCTAATCTTTTATGGGGAACCTTATCAAAAGCTTTACTAAAATCAAGATACGCTACATCAAGCTGTTCACCCCTATCAAAACTATCGGTTGCCACATCCAAAAACTGCAGAAGGTTGGTCAAGCACGAATAACCCTTCCTGAAGCCATGCTGATTTTCCCTAATGATTTTATATTCATCCAAATATTCTACTATTTTATCTTTAATGATTGATTCCAGTACTTTGCAAACTAAGGAGGTAAGACTGACAGGTCTATAATTTTCTACCTTACTTTTATCCCCCTTTTTAAATATAGGAACTACGTTTGCACTCTTCCAGTCAAGTGGAATATTTGTTTCTTTTAGTGATCTGGAAAATATTATAGCCAATGGAACAGATATCTCTCTTCCACATTCTTTTAAAACCCTTGCATATATAGTATCTGGTCCCTCCGCCTTATTAGGTTTTATCTTTTTTAAATATGCACTAACTAAATCACTACTTATATTGCCCAGCTCTCCCAAAGTATCCTCCGTTACTGGCGGAGGATGAAGTAATGCGATACCACTTTGGTCTTCGATTGTAAAAACGGAACTGAACTGATTACTCAACAATTCCACCATTTCGTTATCTTTACTTACCAACATATCATTTACTTTAAGTGGACCAATACTTTTTGAAACGTTATTCATTTTGTAAAAACTAAAAAATCTCTTGCTGTCGGCAATGCAGTTCTTTGCCAAGTCTATTTCCTTTGCTCTTTTTGCTGCCCTGACTCTTCTCTTTACCTCGTCCCTACTTTTTTGGTAACTTCTCTTATTTGACTCAATTGGTGATCCCTTCATTTTCTTAAATGCAGCTCTTTTCGTTTTGATGGCATTTCTAACTTCTGGTGTAAGCCAGGGAGGTCTATCGTTTTTTCTACTACGTTTATACTTAAATGGTATGTGTCTACTCTGAACTGCTTTCAATATAGTCTTAAAATAATTCCAGGATTCACATGTATCTAATCTTTCAAACCCACTGTTCCAATCGATCTGGGCAAGTTCATTTCTCAATTTGTCGAAGTCTGCTTGATTAAAATTTGGAACCAGAAGGAGATTATCTTTGAGCTTAACATTAGATGAGATATTAAAGTTTACTATACTATGATCGCTTTTACCGAGTCCCTCACCGATGGTTACATCACTCACTAGTTCTCTGTTGTCAGAGAAGACTAGGTCAAGAATTGAACATAATCTAGTTGGTTCAGTGACAAACTGATGCATAAAAAGTTCCTCTTCAAAAAGTTGCCTAAACATCATACACTCGTTGGTCTCTACCCTGCCTTCATACCCTCGTAAATTGAAATCCCCCATAATCAGACAATGTGTTTTAAAATTATTACGAATTTCTTCGCAGATCACTCGGTCTGCTTCAACTTGAGGCTCTCTCAAAAGATTACCTGGTCTGTAGAATGCTCCTATTCTTAAGTTGTCCCTATTACCTGCACCAATTTTAACGTCTATCCAAATTGATTCTACGTCCTTCGCTTTTAATGGATCATCAACTCTCGTAGCAACGTATAAACTGTTGACGTATACAAATACCCCGCCACCCTGCCGTGATTTCCTGCAGTACGAAAACATGTTGTAACCTTGTAGTTCGAAGTCCTGTAGCCTATCATCACAAAATTCCTCACTAACCCATGTTTCTGTTACACAAATAATATCCGGTTTTTGAATACCAACATAGCATCTGAACTCATCAAATTTTGATCTAATGCTCTGTGCATTTAACATTATACATCCAATATTACATTTAGGTAGCTCTCTACCACTGCTACTACTGCTACAGGTATGATAACTTTGATGCGTCCCCTTATCAGTTGAACCTTCACCATTGCCTACTTCTCGATGCCCTTTTACCTGTGTCTTCTGACCCCCCCTCCCAACTAGTTTCCCGGAATCACCCTTGCGTATGCAGCCCCCAGTACTGTCGCCCCCTCATCCGATAAATGCAAACCATCCCTCATGTAGTACACGTCGCTGCCATAAAACTTATCCCACAGGTCGACAAACTCAAACCCCATAGCCGAGCATAGTTTACTCACAGAGTGTGCCATCAGCTGCCTGGGAGGCGGATGAACACCAGTTTCTAAGACAGATCCTAATGCCAGTAAGGCGCCGTAGTAGTCGGCGATGAACGAGCGAGCGCGAAGGAAATGCATGGTGAATTTAAACTCGATAGGGCAAGTAGTTTCTGAGATACAAAAAAGTGCGCGCGTGCGCACGTGCAGAGGCACCCCATCCATGACTTAGGTAGGCGGCGGCGGAGGGGTCCCTAACCACACACCAAACTTGCACACAATCAGCCCAGCCATTGCAGAGTTTGTGCAAGAAAACACTTTTCAACACCCCTCACGCGGCACGCGCCACGCGCAGTGGTAGGCACCCACATGAGTCGGCACTGGTCTCAAACAGGGTAGGTTGGATGGGGCTGCTCGGCAAAGAAGTCAGCTTGTCAATCGGACGTGTGGTTGCAGAGATGAGCTTCTCAAAAGCGTCGCCACGGGTCGGGTCGGGTCGGGCCGGGCCCCTCATATTCAGATTTTTCCCATATACCACGGAAGGACGAGCGAGCGCTTCGCGCTCGCCCGTAATCAATGCAAATGGTGATAATATTGCTTTCGGGAGAATTACAAAGTATTTCTTATTATATTTATGCCCAACTGTTGTGCAGCCATATTGTAAATAGCTTGGATGCGCTGTAGCTATTTGACACTACTTTATTGTGGATATGACCATCATATCTTAGAATCTGGCACATTCTAAGAAAGGAGATAGGAGGTTGGTGAAACACAAATTACGAAGTTTCGTAGAATCTGCTTTCTTTTATTTTCTACGATTTACTCCGGCGACGTAAATCGTAAGTTTTATGCAAAAGGCCTCTGGTCATAATGCATATGATGCGAAGGGCCTTGACGAGACAAACACTATGGCGTCAACATTATTTCCGTATCTTTATTAGGTAAAAAGATATTTGTGAAAACTGTTTTGCTAAAAAAATAGCCTTTTTGACATTTGATGAGCTCTGGAGCCTGAACTATTGCCCTGAGCTAAAATCCGAGGACACCTTGGCGATTGCATTTTTCAAGAGCTTTCCATTGTTGTTTTGTTTTCGTTTGTTCCTAGCTATCATAGTTCCTGTGATATCTGGGGGTTTCTGGAGCGAAGTCCCAAACTGGAAAATCTGACCCTTGATGACCTCTGGTGACTGGTGACCTCAATATTGACCTGATAAAAAGAAATGCCTGAATAGTTTCTAAATGGATTTTGACGAGCTTTCGAACGGTGTTTTCCTTTTTGTCTACGTCCCATATGAGCCGAGTTAGAGGGGGCGTCGAAACGCGCGCCCCCCCCCCCCCCCCCCCCGTACGGCGAAGGTGGCACCGAGCAGCGGCATTGCGCGGATTAACCCGGCAGTTCTTGGGGTATTTTCCATAATGCGACTTACTGTGGGGGGGGGGGGGGGGTCTATCCCCCTCGGATCTCCGGAACTACTGGACCTATTTTCAAAATTGAAACGGCATTCGATAGCCTTTTAAAATGTGTTGATGGAAAACTAATGTTGTTGACCTCGGGGTCACCGATGGCGGCACATTCAAAGACAAAATGTTTGACCGTGTCATAAAGGTCTCGGTGGATGGAATT